>CM050928.1:9768537-9840689 GCA_027742785.1 Vigna reflexopilosa | reverse complement strand
TGAAGTTCGTGCAGCCTGGGTACAACGGTTGCTCAGAATCATTGATAAGAGAATTGTACAAATTAGCTCTTCTAAAGTTATCTTCACCAACATCACGTATCATTTCCTCTAAATGATCATCATCCATTCTTCCACATAATTTGTTCCTCGTGACGTCATAGGTTGGTCCAGTACTTCTCCATGCCAAGTCCAAACGGTATACGTTCTCGTTATGCCGAACATGAATAAATGATCATGCAAATTGCCCAAGTCTTGTCGTATTTGATTAAGACAACGAACACAAGGACAAAAATATGTCTCGTTCACAGACTTATGCATTTTCTTTAACATATTGCAAGAACACCGAAACACCCTTCTCATATTCTTCAGAGATGCGACGTGCATTCATCCACCTTTAATCCATACTATGTTCGTAACATAGTTCATCAGTATAAAATTCTTAACTCTCACAAGGTTAGGCCCTACCCATTCAGGAAAAATATTTTTCATAAATTGCCACGACATGTGCAAAGACGTCTACATCATAAATTTGATAAAATTTCGGCAGCATTTCGCATTGGTCTCCGAAATACACGAAATGACAGTAGTCACAAGAATGACCACAATCAAATAATGAACGGAAATTTCATCAGTCTTATGCATAAACTCCAACATACATGTTATAGCAAATTTATGAAAAATAATTTTCCCAAACTGTCCAATTGGACAATTCAAAATTTAATACAAACGATTAAAAGATTAATCGTTTGTGTTAAATTTCAAAAGGGAACTAAGTTTCACTAAGTGATTTGATACTAATGCATGCCAATTATAATAACACAACTAAACTTAATCACATGCATATACTAACAATCTACAAACACATGCATACCTAAACGTCAATATGAAATCATAAAAAAAAAACCAATAAAATGAAAATTCAAAGTGACAACATCATACACAAAAGCCAATAATATCCATACAAATTAAGTTTTCAAGAAACAAGCTAACCTTTTTAGCAGATTATATATAACCAAATGAGGTAGATGTCATAGTGCACGCCCAAATATAGGTTACAAAAGCAGTCCAAAAACAGTCGAAAACGCAACCCAGCAAGACGTTTGAAACTGCAACAAAACGCAACGAAATGTAATTATAATCGGTTCAAATGAAAGCTTTTTCATCAAAGACTAATTCAATCGGAGCAAAACTAAATTTAAACAGTCGAAAACACAGAAAATGAACCTCTAATGGTGCGACGGAGAAAATCTCTCAACGAAGAAGACGATGAATAGTGGAAACTACTATAGACGTCGGTCCTCTCACGTTCTGAAGTTTATGTTACTATAGACGTCGGTTAGCTATCGCGACTGACGTCTATAAGGTTATAGACGTCGGTCCTCTCACTAATTTGACGTCTATATGATTTAAATATTAATATTGGCGCGGATTATAGACATCAGGTATGTGCGCAACTGACGTCTAGTTGGACATAATCGTCGGTTACCATGCAACCTACGTCTATTTTGCAGAATAATCATTACAGTTTCACCTAACTGTCAGGTTATAGATGTCTATGTATGCCCACCGACGTCTGTGTGTGCCCACCTGTCATGTTGACGTCTATAGCTCGACTCTTCACCTTACCTGGCAGACCTTTAGACGTTTCTGTTGAAGGGCCCCGACGTCTATAGTTCTTCACTCATCGGTTACAGCTTGCCCCGACGTCTAGTTGCCCTACTTAATTACGAAGTTGCCACCGGTCATCGTGTTACGTCAGTGGACCAAACAACCGACGTATATGTGGTGACGTTAAACAACTTTTTTCCACTAGTGTACATATTTTAATATAAGTATTATTTTAAGTGAAATGATAAATTGAATTTATGTTGAGACGATTAGGGTTAACCTTATTATACTTTTACTTGTTCAAAGAGTAGTGCATTAAAGAACTTATATTTATTTGATTGCACCTGCGGTAACAATCATTGGTATACATCATTACTAATATTATTGTTAATATATATCATTATTTGACATGTCTGATAGCAAACGTGTAAAAAGTCCAATTTTAAGGTTTAAGATTAACAAAGTTTTAAGATTAACGAAGATCTTGTCGGTGGATTTGTGAAAGGCAATTTATTTTAAGAAAGTTGTTGTAACTTTGGTGGCCTATAATATATAGTGTGAACTTAATTATCAAATATACATTTGAAACAACTCATTGTATTTACAAGCTCTGAAAAGAATATTAACGTACTTAATTAAACAAACTATCGACTTTAAGATCTTTTATATGAAAGGAAGAGAAAAAGACTTCTTTTCTCTTACAAATTTTGATTATACAGTGGTGAAGAAAATTATAAAAATTTATGTTTTCTTATTGAATTTGAGAGTAGTATTATAAGTGTTTAAAAAGTAATCAATTGTTCTTTCAACTATTAAAACAGAGTATATTAATTTTATTTGTGTTTGAGACTTTTGAATAAAGTTAAACATGTTCCACATAACATGATCATCATGTGATAATAAGTCAACTATTAACGTTAGAAAAAAACTGGCCATACACCTAATAAGCAAATATAGTAAAGTGCGTTCTATTGTTGAATAGATCTTGCAAAGAGTTAATTTAGTGCATTGCAGAACACATGATTAACTATAGATTTGATTATTAAATTCATTTCAATTTCAATGATGTAAATTAAGTGTATATTGTAGTTATTACAATAGAAAGAATAATTATTTTTTGTTATTATTAGAAGATGATATTAGAAAGTGAGTTTATGCCTAACTCAACCCCACAAAACCGGCTTGTAAGATGAGGTTTGCACCTCACTTATATATTTTAATTTGGCCTTATCTCTAGTTTATGTGGGACTTCCAACACCCCCCCTTCATGTCGAGGTATAGACATCTCGTGTGTGATAGTAGAAATTGGGTGGTCCAATAGCGGCCCGACAACGGGTGAAAACAGAAATGCTCACTTAGAACTCGCTAGGATAGGCTCTAACCATGGCTCTGATACCATATTAGAATTTATGTTCATATATTTATATTCTGTTTTTATACTTATATTCCATTTTTATATTGCTCTAAACAGCTATATATATCAATTGTACTCTCTCTTTATTATGAAATAAGCTACACAATTTTCATCATTTCTTTTCTTATAACATGGTATCAGAAGAAAATTAATTCTTGATCACGTTCTTCCGCAACCAATTCTCTTACTACCAAAATCTTCATCTTCTACCTCTCGTTCTTGGCTTTTCTACAATTTATTCTCCTTCAATGTCTTCTGCAGTTGTTTCTTCTTCTAATAATTCTCAGACGCAGTCACATTCCTCAACTTTAGGACTTTCTCAAGAGAATCAAGGTCTATTGGCACTTCTTCCTCAATCTAATCCCACAATCACACATTCTACCGGTCTACTGAGTTCTCATAATGTTTCCACTTCTTCTCAGGATCAAGGTAATATCTCTTCCCACTGGATTCTAGACACAAGTGCTACTGATCATATATCCAGTTCTTTGTCTGATTTTATTTCTTATCATAGAATCTCACCAATTGCAATTTCTCTACCCAACAAGAACTCTTCATTTGCTCATTTTTCTAGCACAATTTCTCTTGGCCTACACCTTACCTTACATAATGTCTTGTTTGTTACTAATTTTTCAGTCAATCTTATTTCGGTCACAAAGTTAACTAAATCTCTATCTTGTAAAATTATCATTTCTGAATTTTCATGTGAAATACAGGACAAGTCAACCCTAGAGATGATTGGGAAAGCTGAAGAAAGAGATGGCTTGTATGTCATGATAGTTCCTGCATCCACACCCCTTGCTTCACCAACTGTTATTTCTCCTGAGAATTCTATTGCTTGTTCTACAATAAGACCTGACTCTACAGATATTTGGCACTCTAGACTAGGGCATCCTTCTTCTTCTTGTTATACCAAATTACGCACCATGTATGCCTCTTTACCTAATACAAAATACACTCCTTGTGATACTTGTCACTATTCTAAGCAAAGAAAATTTCCTTTTGAATTAAGTACTACTGTTTCAAAAGCTCCTTTTGATTTAATTCATGTTGATATTTGGGGACCATATTGTACTTCTTCTGTTGATGGTTTCAAATATTTCTTAACTATAGTGGATGAAAATTGTGTATCTTATTTCATAATAAAGAGAGAGTACAATTGATATATATAGTGTTAGAGCAATATAAAAATGGAATATAAGTATAAAAACATAATATAAATATATGAACATAAATGCCCAGATATGAACGGAAAATAAATTAAATCCAATAAATAAACTCACTTTCTAATATGGTATCAGAGCCATCGAAAAAAGCCTATCCTAGCGATATTTCTCGTTTCTTGGGCATTTCTATTCCACCCGTTCTCGAGCCGCTATTGGACGACCCAATTTCTACTATCACGCACGAGATGTTTATACCTCGGCGTTAAGGGGGTGTGTTGGAAGTCCCACATCGACTAGAGATAAGGCCAAATTATAATATATATAAGTGAGGCGCAAACCTCACCTTACAAGCTGGTTTGTGAGGATGAGTTAGGCTTAAAAACCATTTTCTAATATGGTATCAAAGCCATGATTAGAGCCTATCCTAACGAGTTCTAAGTGCGCATTTCTGTTTCCACCCATTGTCGGGCCGCTATTGGACCACCCAATTATCACACACGAGATGTCTATACCTCAGCGTGAAGGGGTGTGTTGGAAGTCCCACATCGACTAGAGATAAGGCCAATTTATAATATATAAGTGAGGTGCAAACCTCACCTTACAAGCCGGTTTTGTGGGGTTGAGTTAGGCATTAAAAACTCACTTTCTAATAGATGATTTTTTTTTGTTACAATGGAGAGAATAAATGGTTATTTGTTGATAGGGGAGTAGTATTAGCTAAACTCAATTTTTGTGATATTTGTTTTTTATGATGTCAAAACATTGTTAATAAAAACATATGTATGTGTACTGTGTTATGTGTTATATGTGTTTATGTTTATTATGAAATATGCACATATTTTGATTGTCACATTTGATATATTGTGTTGATTGATGCATACTACTGTGTTTGTAAAGTGATCATATCTGTGCATGCACAATATATGTTTTGGAAATATAAAAACCATATGCGTAAAAGCATATCTGCTTGACTTAATCGATTACATTGTTGTGATAATCAATTAAGGTCATCAGACAGCTTGAGTTTTAAACTGTGGCAAAAATAACTAGTTTTGAATCGATTACGTTAGTTCGTAAATCGATTAAAACTCGTATGTTTGCACATATCTTTTTCAAATGTGTTGTAATGAGTTTTAGAAAGAAAGATTCTCAAAAATCTGCTAAGTGTTGAAGCTTAATCGATTACATGAATTATGTATTCAATTAAGTCTGTTAAGATTTGAAAACTGATTTGTGCTTGTCATAACTGTTATAACGGTCATAATTAAGTCTGTTAAGATTCTCTTTTTCTTTTCTCTTACTTTCTTTATTTTCACACATTTTTTCTTTTTTTTCTTTTCTCTCAACCTTTATCTTCCTCACTCAACCTTTCTGAGGCCAAACCTGAGTTTGAATTTTCTTCTCCCTATCTCTGTACATAATCGATTACGCACTGTTATTAATTGATTACGCATATTGTTGCATTGCACGCATATTGCTTACTGCACAAGAAAAGTTTAAAGAATCATTACCATTTGCAAAAAAGATTTGAAAAACGCATATTTTTATAAAACACCAATTCACCCTCCCCCCCCCCTCCCCCCTCTTGGTGTTGAGAAACAAAGCTCATCAATTCTAACATTATTAATATTGTTATACATATGAATATGAAATTATATTTGTTGTTACATATTTGAAGACTATACATCTATCGTACTGATGTATTAAAATTATCAATCAATTTATAAGTTACCGATATTATTTGTTTAGTTTTATTTCAATAACTAGAGTGTAACGCTCCAAAATGATATTTAATTTTATGGCAAGAGTTTACCATGTTAAAAAAATCAAAAAATAAGTTAAAATTATCACAACCATACATGATGATCCATATAATGCTCAAATATTTATATTTAATAATTTTCTGTACACCTTATTTGTCTTTGACAAGTGATCATAAAATATAAAAACCAATAGTTGTGATAATCGATTATTGTAAATCAAAATCAATTATGGATAATCGATTATCAGTCTCTGGTAATCGATTATTCCAGAGGCTAAAATAGAGTTTTTAGCATTTTGAAAAACCTGTTCGTGATAATTTATTATCTTAAGTAGTTAATGGATTATTGTAGAGTATTATTGACTCCATAGAGAATGTTGAAGCATACAATACAAGGAATCAAAAACACTAAGCCCTATACAAAATGTATTTCTTACAAAAGCTTTTACACATAATACAAGTCTTCATAAAGGTCCTTTTGCAAAGAGAACGCTCTAGACTTGATTTGGGCATCATCAAAACTTCTATCTTGCAAAGAGATCGTATAACCTCTACATTTCAAGTGGTAGATCAACTACCACAAATCAAAAGGTCAAAGGGATTTCCCTCAAGATTTTTATATGTATCATTTCATTTACCTTTTTTTATAATCCTTTAATTTATCTAAATAGTTTTACTATAGGTGTAGTGAAATATAAAAAACCTAAGAGCTATTAGTGTGATTACTAGATCATGCAATGGATGGAAACCAATGTGCAAGCCAGTTACCAAAGTAATTGGGATTAGGTAATATACTATATATAACTCAATGTTAACTTTCATATGAAATAATTTTAACTTCAATTAACTTTCTATAGAATTTTAAAGATAAACAACCATTGGAACCAAAAGCGTTAGCCTATTTTCAAGATGCGTGGACAAAGAATTTTCTTCCTTAGATATAAGAATATAAAGTATATTTAAAGTTGAAGTTTAGTTTATAATACTTTGATAAATATTAGTTAGTTATTTGTTACAAATTGGACATCTTTAAATCATTTGAATTATCTGTATAATTTGTGTTTAAATTATCTATATTTAAACTTTTTCTAATAGAATTGTGGTAAAACAAACATTGTATATGGATTTTTTTTTAGGAAAAAGAACTCATTCTTAACACAATTCTTACTGTAATCGTCATTGTATACTTATTTTCAATGACGGTTATAACAATAACAATTGTTGTACCTTACATCTAATTTTTTATTTTTTTTTAGATAGGTTATAATAACGGTTGTCAATCGTCATTATAAATTATTTGCGAACTTCTTTTTCGTCACTATAAATCATTTGCGCGAACTTCTTTTTCATTGTTTCTTAATTCAACTTTCACTACAAAAATATATAATTTTTCCAGAGGTTATTTTTAGCGTTTCCGGCGGTTTTAACCTCTGGAAAATTCGTTTCCCGTGGTTTCAAATGCTCTGGTAATAGCAGCGTCGCTAAACATTACCAGTAGTTTTCTACGAAACTGCCAGAAATAGCAGGGGTTTCTGGAAACTGCCGGAAATAGCGGGGGTTTGTTCAAAACTGCCGGAAAGAGCTGAGGTTTTCCAAAACCGCCGAAAATAGCCGGGGTTTCATAAAACCGCCCCTATTTCTAGGGGTTTCCTTCAAAACCGCCGGAAATGTAGTGATAGTTGAAATTTTGTGGGTTTTATCACCATATTGTGTTGTTTACAATGCGTGAGTCTTTCATCTGGTTAAATATTTCAGCTAAAATGTCAGAATCCAATGTATTCGACATTTTTTATGATGATGGATATACTTCAAAGCTGTTGTTGCATGTGACAAAGATTGCAGCTGTGCGTGGTCTAACCTAGGAATGTTCTATCTGTTGTACTGCGAATATGCATATTCTCATCATCTACTTTAATCCTTTTTCAGAAGAGTTTTTTGATAATACAATTTTTTTTATAATATAGGTGTCTCACTTCAACTATCAAAGGAACCATCATAAGTTGAAGAAGTATACCATCAAAGCATTGTCTTTGGCAACAACTAAACAAGCGCATGCTATATTATCCAATTTGGGAATTCTATACCCATCAGAAACAATATCAACGTTTACAGTAGTAATATAACCATTTTTATGCAAGAAAATTAACAACATTTAAAGCATAAAACAATGACATTTGCATTTGCAAGTTGCAGCCAAGCCTCTTATATTTGCCTAAACTTTTTAGATCTAATCTTTTGGGCATATTTTATTTTCTTTATCGTATCATGCATGTGGGCCATAATATAGAGACAGATTAGCAAAATAACTAAAACTGTTATCACGAACAATGCTTATTATATTGATTTTGCAAATGTTAAAAAGTTTCTTCGACTTTTTGTTGCCTTGAACGAGATAGGATTAATAAGGTATTTTAGGCAACTACAAGGAAGCATAAAAAGTTACGAAGTAGTATTTTAGAGAAGAAAATAGATATGGCAGACCCTGATAAGTTGTTATCACAAACAAGGTGTTGAGTGGATGGTTACTACAGTATTTTTGAGACATCTGTAATCTCATAAACTGCTTCTATAATCTCATGCACATAGTTCTCATGCACATAATGTAGTCTCCTCAATACAAAACAAGTTCAAATAGTGTCAACTTATCTTAACTAAGTATAAAACAGAAGTCAAACTCTAAAAAGGTGGAAAAGGAAAAAAACAATCAAGCTTATAGGGCACCTAGGATGAAAAAGCAATTTGTTTTTATCCATATAGAAAATAAAAGAAAGTTGAGAAGGGTTCATGATTGATGACAGAAGTAAAATTCAGCTATCAATACACACAACTATAAAGGATGGCAAGTGATATTTGCATCGTCAAAACTTCATACCATATCAATCTAAACATAACTAATTGTTCATACATGTCTAATTTTCTTCATCTTCATCATTTGGCACACTTCCTTGATCAGATACCTACAATATAACATTAATAGTTAGTTGGTTATATATTTAAAAAAAATCATACAAATAAATTTAGTAATTATTACCGATGGTTGAAATGCGGCAAACTTTGAAGGAAATTGACCTTGATAATTTTGCAACATAAATGCTATCATTTCTTTCATTTCATTGACTTGTGATGTCATGTCATTGACTTGTGATGTCAATGAAGATACCTATAACAGATGAAATTATTTAAAAAGAAAAATGATACCTAACAAGTTAATCATAAAAGGAACAAACCAAGTAATTGATAAAATATTCATTAACCTAAGTTTGTAATTCATCATTAGAAGGGGCAACTGAAGATGATCCACTATGAGAACGAGCTTTGACTCCAAAGACTTTGGATGGGCAAGGACCCAAACCTAGACCGCGAACACGTCCACAATGCTCTTGGATTCCTAAAGCATGAGCCAATGAATCTGAACTTGATATTTTTTTTGATTGAGACGATGTTGTGGATTCATATGCTTCAATTTTTTCCTGCATTAAACATTTAATAAAATAGTGAAATTGTCTAAATCATAGAAAACAAGTGCACAATTCCAAAACAAAGCCAAACACAAATCAGTGAGATTCCTTTGTTAAAAGGAGAAAAAACACCACAATTCTATTTTGTATTCAATTATATGTACCACATTTCATGTGCGTTAAATGCATCATAACCGACTTACAACTAGCTAGACCTGTCTTTTCTACCCTCTTTTTCTTTTTTCATCTTCCTACTTTTCTTATATCAAAATCCTGGAGAATATTTCACATTTATTGCCTTTTACCTAAGTCTTCTGTTTTCCAATTATTTCAAAGGGTGTCAATTAATTTTATTGGTAGCATGATTGAAACTCCATCCATTCTAAATCCTCCCAAATTGATATTATAAGGGCTTATTGGCCCCTGTTACCAATGCATACACAAATATTGTAAGAATATTGGAAATTAATTGCTACTGTATATGTTATTAATGGAATGAAGTATTTTTGCAACATCTATTATCCACATATTCTTGGTTTAACAAGCATGGTACAAAAGGTTGTTAGCACGATGTCAGCCACTTTCAAGTGAGTTAATGACAAGAACCATGGATTACATCATAGGATAAACTACTTTCAAATATAAATCAATTATATTACTTATTTGGACAATTTAGAATAATTACTTTGTTTTCATTTTAATTAATAGTAAGACCTAAAGCACCAAACAAATTACAATACATGGTTTTCAGGTTTGTCTTACATTCAGATTCAGCCACTCATTCACGACATATTTAAATTGTAGTTATAGCATAATTAGGCTTAGATAACTTACACCAATTTTCCTTGCCTCATCACTTACAAAAGCTCTGTTGCCAAAGGGAGAAGTTGCTCCATCAACACATGTGAGTCATGACTTTTTAGTCCTCCAATCTTATGTTGTTTGATATCAACGCATCTACTGATGTTACTTGAGTAACCATCAGGTACAATTATATTCTTCAAAGTTTTCAAAAACATATCCTTATTTACATTTGACAATGTATATATAGCAGGAAGATATCTATCATTCTCGTCAGGCCACAAATCTGGTCTTATACCCCAAAGTTGTAAGTCCTTTCTTGCCTTTAGATTGTCTTTGCATTTATTATTTGTAGTATCATTCAACAATGTAAACAATATATCGTCACAAACATTTTTTTCAATGTGCATAACATCCAAATTGTGGTGCAATAAGTTATCTACCCAATAAGGAAGGTCAAAAAATATACTTTTCTTTCGCCAATGTAGAGTCTCTACCTTAGGACGATCAACTCTGGGTTGTCATTTTGATCTTTCTTCAACTATAGGTTCTTTTCCAAATTCAACATTAACATTACCAAGTTGTTGTAAGATATCATGACTTTAGATTGCCACTGGTTGGCTTCTATTTTCAATAGTTCCATTAAACCTCATATGAGCCAATCTAAACCTATGTATTCCATCTAACCACCGACAATGACTTATAAAACAAAATTTCCCACCTTTGACAAGCTTCTTAGGAGTAGTGTCAAAATTACATCTCGGACATGACAATCCTGTATGTGTGTTCCACCCAGATAAGGTTCCAAGTCCTGGAAAGTCACTAATAGTCCACAATACGGCTGCACACATATCAAATACTTCATTCCCGTATGAATCAAAAGTTTTGATGCCTGTGTTCCATAACTCCTTCAACTCTTCTATTAATGGTTGTAACTAAACATCAATATCATTGCCTGGTGCTCGCTTTCCAGGAATGATCATGGAGAGAATGAATGAACTTTGTTTCATACACATCCAAGGAGGAAGGTCGTATGGTATGCGAACAATTGGCCAAATACTATGATTAGTGCTCAAGTTGCCATATGGATTGAACCCATCAGTAGCTAAACCGAGTCTCACATTTCGAGGGTCTAAGGCAAATTGAGGGTGGATCAAGTCAAATTTCTTCCATGCTTCAGAATCTCTTGGTTGTCTTAACATGCCTTCATCCGTACTTTCTGATGCATGCCATCTCATATGCTCAGCTATTTTAGATGACAAAAACATCCTCTGTAATCGAGGCTTCAAAGGAAAATACCTTAACACCTTTGCAGGAATCTTCTTTCGCTTATTAACAACAACATCGTCACCAATTGTATTTCTCTTTTTTGGCTTCCATCTTGATGTCTTACATTTCTTACAAGAATCTCTATCTTTGTCTTCTCCAACATACAACATACAATCATTCGGGCAAGCATCAATTTTGGTGTAATGAAGACCGAGCTTGTTAATCACTTTTTTGGCTTCATAGAATGAGTTTGGAATTTTAGCATGTTCAAATGCATCTGCTAGCAACTCCAGTATCATGAACATTTGATGTGATACAACTTCACCAAGAAAGAAAGTTTTGAATATTTATTACATCCTTCATATAAGCTTTGTTGTCCATCTTGCATTAATTCAAAAAAATATGTCCCATCATGACTTCTAGTATGGCTTGACTCTGCACCCATCTCATCATCATCCCTCATGTCGTTGTTAGAGCAATGATGTGCAAATACATCATTAATCATTTCACACATATTATCATTAATTTCAACTCTTCCACCATCTTCTTCGGCCATTACTTGAGGAGCTTCGGTCATTACTTGAGGTGCTTCGTCATTTACTCTTCTCTCCCCGTGTAAAAACCACGATGTATAACCTTTTGGAAAAGGTTTAATAATTAGGTGCTCTTTTACTTCTTCACGACTTTGCCATTTTGAAAAATTGCATTTTGGACATGGACATATTATCTTTCCCCTAACACCACTATTAGTGAGTGCAAAGTCCAAGAAGGTATTCAATCCTCTCATATATTGACTTATATTTTGAGGCATGTGTATCCATGATTTGTCCATTAAAACGAATTTTGTTCATGCCAAGAGGATTGGATGGTTAAAATAAGTGACGATATTCAACGAAACACTACATAAGATGAATTTACTTAAACTTTGAGAACTAATCCAAGGAAAATCATTTACAATCTACTTTCCTTTTATGGGGAAAGTCAACCCACAATCCTTTCTTTCATAGTGGACCAAAAAAAAGTGCATGCAAAGATTGATAAGAAGAACATCACAAGGCATGTGGAGACAGTTGAAGACAACTCACAAGTTAGGGTTCGAAGTATTGTTGAAATTAAATTAGATGAAGCTATGGGTTCGAAGTATTCGTAACGAGTCAGAACATAACAGCTAAGTATTCTAAAAATAAAAAAATTAAGTTTAAAAAAAATAATAAAAAATGATATCTGCGGTTTAAGAAACCTAACCGTGGAAATTTTACAAGGTTTTCGAAACCGCCCCAAACTATCCGCCCCTAAAAATATTTATTTTTGTAGTGTTTGATGACGAGTTTCAAACCGTTGTGGCTTGAAGAAAATAATGACAATTAAAATTATTATTGTTTATCCAAACTTTTAAAAGTTTTTTCTAGTGAGATATTGGAATGAATGGAAACTAAAAATAAGCAAATATAGTAAAGCGCCGTTCTATTGTTTAATAGATCTTGCAAACATAGTTAATTTAGTGCATTGCACACTACAAAAATAAATTATTTTAGGGGGGGTTAGTTTCCGGCGGTTTCATAAACCCCGAAAGTTTTCGGCGGTTTAACAAGACCGCCCCTAAATATTTTTAAAAAATTCCTAAACATTTCCCTTATTCTCTAATTTTCTCACTTTGCGTTCATTTCCTCAAACCTATGCTTCATTCCCTCAAACCCTATCTTCTCGCTCCCTCTGTGCTTCATTTCCTCGTTCTCCCTTAATTTTCTCGCTCCCTAAAACTTCATCGGAATCATTTTCCCCTAAACCCCTTCCTGCTCCATCTTCGTGTTGTTCTTCCCTTGCTTGGGCTGAGCATTGTGTTCATCGTGTGGAGGCGTCGTGGTGCTCTGTTGCAGTTCAATATCCCTAACCTCCGTGTTGGAACCCTAGATTCTCTGCTCTCTCTTAGTGATGACCTCACCAAGGTAACTTACCAATCTGCCGAAACTCTATTTTGCTCTAATCTCGCTTCTCGATTTCCTCAACTCCTTCATCTGGTATGTTTAAGTCGAACAATTTCGTGGAAGGAGTGACGCACAAGATCGGGCGCCAGATTGAGGAGCTCCAAAGAGTTTCTAGTGTGGACAGTGGCGGCCTCACTGTTGACGGTGTCCCTGTGGATTCCTACTTGACTAGGTTTGCTTCCCTTTTTGTGCACCATTTGCAATCAATCTCTGATTTGTGATTATTCTTGTTTGTTCGAGTGACATTTGTTTATTTTTTGTGTTTTTTGTGTTCTGTGCATTCGTCAGCTAAAGCACCAAAGAAACCAAAATAAAGGCATTGTCAAAAAAGGGGTAGTAGAGTGAGTTTGGTGTTGCGTTATAATTACGATCCTATGGGATTGATCGAGAGAGTCATGGTATTCATGGAAGCTTGTATGCTAAAAGTGTGTAAAAAATTTGAAAAAATTTCCTCAGTCATCGTATTCACTGCTCATTTTTCAACTGCATACAAAATTGTCCCAAAACTGGAAAATTGAGAAAGATTGTGATATGACATTGCGTGACCAAAGCCAATTTCGCGAGGCCAAATTAAGTCTCTGATTTTGACTGCTTCTCTATATGCTTTATTTCCAACAAAGTGAGAAAGAAAGTGAGATTCTCCTTCTATTTTTTTCTCTATCTGCTTTAATACCAGTTCAGACAATGTGCTTTTGGAATCAATCAACTTTTAGTACAGTTTTTTCTCTTTGCCTGTTTCCATATTGCTTACAGGATTATGTCTAAATTTTTACACCGCACTATTCTAAATTTGTTGATGTCGTAAACTTCCTTTCAGCCGCATAACTACAACAATAATCATCCATTTGTTATTTTTGAAAAACTCTACTCTAAATATGCATGATTGTGTCGTTGTAGAGATTACTTAATATACATATGTTAGTAATAGTTCATTGTCCCTTGCTTCTTTTAAGAAAATTTCAAAGCATCTCAATGGTCAAATCACTATTTACAACTTGATATATATCGAATCCAAAGGGACCAAATTAATTTTCCACATTATTCTTTTCGTAAACTACTATATACATATATGTTGATTCATCATATGCATAAAGCTCTATGGTTATACAAATATAGTTTTCGTAGTAGCATAGAGTAGTCTGTTTTCCACACCCTTTCACCCTTAAGCCAAACCAAAGCCTAAGCCTATCTTTCTTACAATCAATCTAAAAGCATTGCAGCGATCTACTAGTGCAGAATGACAACACCCATTTTGGGTCTGAAAACACCTGCAACACCCTCATATTTTGTCTGATATTTCATATTAAAATAAGGATTTTGATATCTAGACTGTAGGGCCATTGTCTTTTAGTGATGCTTTAATTTCATTGCCATATACGGAAGAAAGAAATCAATGACAGGGTGATAGTTATTATGCATATAAAGCTGAAGCGGTAGAAAAAAAAATACAAAAATAAACATTAGCCTCTGCTGCAGCAAATATAATACTTCACTGTAGCAGTAGTATTTATTGACTTAGTTAAATGGTTATATTAATATATTATTACTCTTGTTAGAGTCAACTTTGCAGGAGTTAGTTATTGGGAAAAAGACAAATTTCTTCACCAATATCCAAAATTTGGACCATTTTCTTTACAAGCATTAAATTTGGGTGTCCTTCATTTTCTGCTACATATGATTTTATGGCTCTTATATTTGCTTATTGTCTTGACTTTTATGTGCTTGATCGTTCACAGTGGCATTTTGTGCCTTCTAAAATGTCCTGGTTTTTATATTTGCATTATATATTAATAATAATTTTTTATTCATTTATATTTAAATTTATTAAGCAAAACTAATTCATTATTCTATGAAGAGCCTATCTCACTCCAACGCTATTTTAATTTTAATATTGTGAATCATGATACTTATGACCCATGACTATCACTAGTATTAAAGTATTTAGTCTTCAATATTTTTTCCAATTGATAAATAATTACAGTCATGCTATTTTGCTATCAGATTAGAATTTCACCTCAGTATCTCCTTTATCTCCCTTTAGTTCATTTTTTTAATTCTCTCTGCTTTCTTCAATCAACATTAGAACTTTTCATATTTTGTGAATTTTTTGTTGGCACAGTAGAGATAATGGTATAACCATAGCCTCTGCCCAATATTCATAATCAATTCTTGTGTATCAGGGAGCCCCATTAGCTGTATTACAAGATTTGGAGACTTTTCTACTAAAATAGTTCTTGTAAATTACTTGTATTTCTTTTTGCTTTGTATTATTCTGCTCATATGTCCCTAGGCTAAGTGTGTTGCAACTTCCTATAATATGATTTATGTAGATAATATGATTTATGTAGATAAAAAGTGAAACAGAATCAATACTAATAAAGTATGTTCATGTCCTCTTGGCATGAACAAAGGTCGTTTTAATGGACAAATCATGGATATACATGCCTCGAACTACAAGTCAATATATAAGAGGATTGAATACCTTCTTGGACTTTGCACTCACTAATAGTGGTGTTAGGGGAAAGATAATATGTCCATGTCCAAAATGCAATTTTAAGAAATGGCAAAGTTGTGAAGAAGTAAAAGAGCACTTAATTATTAAATCTTTTCCAAAAGGGTATACATTGTGGCTTCTACATGGGGAGAGAAGAGTAAATGACATAGCACCTCAAGTAATGGCCGAAGCTCCTCAAGTAATGGCTGAAGAAGATGGTGGAAGAGTTGAAATTAATGATATGTGTGAAATGATTAATGATGTATTTGCACATCATTGTTCTAACAACGACATGACGAATGATGATGAGATGGGTGCAGAGTCGAGCCATACTAAAAGTCATGATGGGACAAATTTTTTTGAATTAATGCAAGATGGACAACAAAGTTTATATGAAGGATGCGATAAATATTCAAAACTTTCTTTCTTGGTGAAGTTGTATCACATCAAATGTCTATGCAGAATAAGTGACAAAGCTATGTCCATGATACTGGAGTTGCTAGCAGATGCATTTGAACATGCTAAAATTCCAAACTCATTCTATGAAGCCAAAAAAGTGATTAACAAGCTTGGTCTTCATTACACCAAAATTGATGCTTGCCCGAATGATTGTATGTTGTATGTTGGAGAAGACAAAGATAGAGATTCTTGTAAGAAATGTAAGACATCAAGATGGAAGCCAAAAAAGAGATATACAATTGGTGACGATGTTATTGTTAATAAGCGAAAGAAGATTCCTGCAAAGGTGTTAAGGTATTTTCCTTTGAAGCCTCGATTACAGAGGATGTTTTGGTCATCTAAAATAGCTGAGCATATGAGATGGCATGCATCAGAAAGTATGGATGAAGGCATGTTAAGACATCCAAGAGATTCTAAAGCATGGAAGAAATTTGACTTGATGCATCCTCAATTTGCCTTAGACCCTCGAAATCTGAGACTCGGTTTAGCTACTGATGGGTTCAATCCATATGGCAACTTGAGCACCAATCACAGTATTTGGCCAATTGTTCTCATACCATACAACCTTCCTCCTTGGATGTGTATGAAACAAAGTTCATTCATTCTCTCCATGATCATTCCTGGAAAGCGAGCACCGGGCAATGATATTGATGTTTACTTACGACTATTAATAGAAGAGTTGAAGGAGTTGTGGAACATTGGCATCAAAACTTTTGATTCATATGGGAATGAAGTATTTGATATTCATGCATATTGTGGACTATTAGTGACTTTCCAGGACTTGGAACCTTATCTGGGTGGAACACACATACAAGATTGGCATGTCCGAGATGTAATTTTGACACTACTCCTAAGAAGCTTGTCAAAGGTGGGAAATTTTGTTTTATAAGTCATCGTTGGTGGTTAAATGGAAGACATAGGTTTAGATTGGCTCATATGAGGTTTGATGGAACTATTGAAAATAGAAGCCAACCAGTGGCAATCTCAGGTCATTATATCTTACAAAAAATTGGTAATGTTCATGTTGAATTTGGGAAAGAACCTATAGTTGAAGAAAGGTCAAAAAGACAACATAGAGTTGATCGTCCTAAGGTAGAGACTCTACAATGGCGAAAGAA
The DNA here is from genome assembly GCA_027742785.1 of Vigna reflexopilosa. Taxonomy (NCBI): domain Eukaryota; kingdom Viridiplantae; phylum Streptophyta; class Magnoliopsida; order Fabales; family Fabaceae; genus Vigna; species Vigna reflexopilosa. The sequence goes on along the minus strand of CM050928.1, from coordinate 9,823,155 downwards.
AAGTATATTTTTTGACCTTCCTTACTGGGTAGATAACTTATTGCACCACAATCTAGATGTTATGCACATTGAAAAAAAAATACTTGTGACAATATATTGTTTACATTGTTGAATGATAGTACAAATAATAAATGCAAAGACAATCTAAAGGCAAGAAAGGACTTACAACTTTGGGGTATAAGACCAGATTTGTGGCCTGACGAGAATGGTAGATATCTTCCTGCTATATATACATTGTCAAATGTAAATAAGGATATGTTTCTGAAAACTTTGAAAAATATAACTGTACCTGATGGTTACTCAAGTAACATCAGTAGATACTTTGATGTCAAACAACGTAAGATTGGAGGACTAAAAAGTCATGACTCACATGTGTTGATGGAGCAACTTCTCCCTTTGGCAATAAGAAAGACACTCCCTAAAGAAGTCTCGTCTATTTTGATTGATTTTTGCTCTTTTTTTAAACAATTATGTAATAAAGTTTTGACGATAGATGAACTTGTCCAATTACAAGATAGAGTTGTCCTCACATTGTGTCACATGGAGATGTTATTCCCTCCTTCTTTTTTCACAGTGATGGTTCATTTGATTGTGCATTTAGTAGAAGATGCCAGGCTTGGAGGACCTGTCCAATATCGATGGATGTATCCTATTGAGAGGTACTTGGGAAAATTGAAGTCTTATGTGCGTAATAAGGCACAAGCTGAAGGCTCAATAGCTGAAGGTTACATGGCTGAAGAGTGCTTAACCTTTTGTTCTAGATACTTAGATGGAATTGAGACTGTGTTTAATAGATTGCGTCGTGTTAATGATGAACCAAGCATTGGCTCTTGTACTATAAGCACTTTATTCCCACCGATCGGAAAACCAGTTGGAGGTTTCACTTATTTCACTCTATCTGCAAGGGAAAAGTTACAGGCACATTGTCATATCCTAACAAATAGTGCCATAGTTGACCCATTTCTTCAGTAAGTATTTTCACTAGATCAATTCTATTAATTAGTCTTTTATTAGAAAGTAACTATGTATGATTTGGACAATTCGTGTAGGGAATTTAGAGACATTATACGGAGACAATTGAGAAGTCGGAGTCGACAATCATCTTTGATAGACAAGAGAGTTCATAGGGAATTTGCAGATTGGTTTTCACGTCATGTACGTATATTTGGTCCATTGATAATTGGTTTCATTTTGTGTTATAATTGATAATTGACTTGGATATGTTATTTTTTTTTTCCTTTTAGATAAGGAATGAATCAACTGGCCTTCACTCAACTGATTTCAAATTCTTAGCCATGGGTTCAATTGATATTGCAAAGCGATATAGTGCCTACAATGTTATCGGATTCAAGTTTAGGATCTTGGAGCGTGACTTATGGCTTAAAACACAAAATAGTGGAGTGTTTGGTACATTTGGGACAAGGCGTTATGCAAGTACTAGTGATAATCAAATGCAATTTGGAGGTGTGCCTTATTATGGTCGATTAGTGGACATAATTGAAATAAACTACCATGGTCGTTTCTCAGTTATGTTGTTCAAATGTATGTGGGCTAATACAACTATTTCTAGGGGGAGTGTGACTGATGAGTTGGGATTTACAAGTGTATGTTTTGGACGCTTGATTCACACCGGTGATAATGATGATGATGAACCATACATTCAAGCATCACAAGCACAAATGGTATATTATGTAGATGATGAGTTTGATAAAAATTGGTGCATCCCTGTACATATAAAGCCTAGAGACTTGTATAACATGGGTGAAGATGATGTTGAAAACTTTCATGAATGTGAACCGTTTCAACAACAAAACTTAGAAACATTATTTCCAGATGATGAAAGAAATATACCATTAATAAGGTTTTAATTTTAATTGTTAGTTATTATATATGTTGTTATTCTGTTTATTTTCTTCTTTATTATATCTTATATAGGTGGTTTAACTTTTATTTATGTAATTGTTTGTAGACCACCAGAAGATGAAGAAAATGACAATTAAGAAGAAGGAGACAAATACATGGGGTCATATTGTTAATCATCCACCAGCAACTCAAAGTGCTCCTCCTCAAGTCTAATCCTCTCCTTCTCTATCAAACAAACTAAAGTTACCTTCAGCAAGTCAAAGCACATGCACTCCTACTCCTCTACAGTCCTCAAATGAATTTTTTTTTCAAGTTAATGTAAGTGTTCTATTTCCTTCAATGTAGATAGGTTATAATAATGGTCTATTCCCTGTCTAATATAAACACTTAGAGTTGGTAGAAAGGTATTAAACTGCATCAGTATATCTTCTACGATATACTCTTCCTTCATAAATAAACCAAGCCTTATAAGATAGCGTGCATCCGCTCAAACTTTCCAGTTCTCTTATAATCTCCATATTATGTTCTATATCAACAGTTCTTTTCATCTACAAAGCACGTCAAATTAAATACTCAATTACATGATCACGGAAAATTTAACTTCCAACCAATTATAAATAATGACTGTAAAGCAGTACCAGAATGTTGTAAAGCAGAAACTATTTTAGAAACATATTGACTGTTAAAACATGTGTTGATCTGACACTTAACCTTGTGTAGCCCTCAAATGAAGATGCTCTTCATTCACTACCTCAAGTTGGAGGAAATTCTCATGTACAAGATGAACATGAGCAAGATGAAAATGAAGATATTCTGTTGGAAGTGCAACAAGAAAGGCCATCAACATACAAGAGATCATGATTGGTTGATGTTATTGGTAAGACACTCTTACTTATATCAATAATTATTGTTGAAGTTGTTTGACACAAGGGTATTTGAGACAAATTTGATTTCTTCACAGATGACCAATGCAAGATGGCTTCCAAACACTTAAAAACAAAGGATGTTTGGAATTTGCCTCTAAATGAAAGGATTATTGTGCGTTGGAATGAGGAGTATCAACCAATTGGAGATGGTGGTGGATTATTGAATCGGTTCTTAGGGAGTGTTGCTAGAAACTCTAAGGCATTCCCTATTTGCTATTCTACTTGGAGGAAGATTCCTAAAGATTATAAAGAAGACATAATTCATAATACTATTCAAGTAAGTAACGTAAATTTTCAATTCACAATTGAGTTATTTGATAATTGTTGTTAATTTTGATTAAAATTTGTTTTGAAGACAAAGTTTGCAATCAATTCCGAGATTCAAATAAATTACATCTTGAAAGTGCTTAATCATAAATGGAGAGATTATCGGCAAGAATTGTGGCAACAAAGAGATGATGGCACACGTACTAGAAATGAATTGATTGCCATGGCTCCAGAAGGAATAGATAAAGATCATTGGGCTTCGTTTGTTGACTACCGAAATGATGAAAGAACAAAGGTAAAACCTAAATTTCTTTCCTTAAAATTATGATATAATTTATTAACTATTTTTATGACAATGTTAGGAGATGTCCCTAAAAAATAAGCGCAACAGGACAAAGCAAACTCTTGCTAACACGGGGGGTCGAAGAGCATTGCAAGAAAGAGGGAAGAAATGATGAAGTGATATTGTTCTTCAGTTTTCTATTTCTCATTATATTTATGACATGCTTAATATGCATTTGTTCATTTTCATAGGAAAGAGAACGTGGACACAAAGTTAGTAGAGGAGAAGTGTGGATAGCAACTCATAAGAAGTCCAATGGAGCATTTCTTAGTGATGAGGCAAGGAAAATTGGTGTAAGTTATCTAAGCCTAATTGTGGTATAGCTACAATTTAAATATGTCGTGAAGCATTTTTTTTTTTCAATGGCTGAATGTAAGACAAACCTGAGAACCATGTATTGTATAAAACTGGTGATAGTTGCAGTAGTAGCAATGAAAAAGTTGATGGTTTTAGCAGAGGAGCATTAATTTCTTCTAACATACTCACACTACCAATAAAATTAATTGACACCCTTTGAAATAATTCTTCAGTACTTGTAAGAGTTGTTGCTTCTTACTAGATATCTATATACGAACACATAACCTAAGTTTTGAAAATTTAGGTTAGAAATTCTCTGTTTTTGTGAAGCTAAAATCTATACATTTCTTAGAACACTAAATACGTGCATAGTTGTGGTCAAATGTAATAAATAAATCCACCTAACGCAATGTACATAGATCATATTTCAACTCAGTGAATAATATTTATTTATGTAGATATTGTTCATTGAACATAATCTGTTTCATCTTTATCAATATCTTGTCATATAGCTGATAGATGTAGATGTTACATCTTTATGTCTGGTATTATATAATTAATAGATAACTATCTTTGAAATATATGATTAGAAGTTGGATCAACATATATAACAGATATGTATATGAAAGAATATCTATTCAAAAAGATGATCTTGAACTAGATTTTGTATTTGAAGAAATGAAAGTTTACTTCCAATCAAAAGATACTCCCAAGTTAAAGAAAAAAGGTCTTTGTTGTTCTCTTAAATGACCACAGGGATTGTTTGACCTTGTTGTTTTGGAATTGTGCACTTGTTTTCTCTGATTTAGACAATTTCACTATTTTATTAAATGTTGAATGTAGGAAAAAATTGAAGCATATGAATCCACAACATCGTCTCAATCAAAAAAATATCGAGTTCAGATTCATTGGCTCATGCTTTAGGAATCCAAGAGCATTGTGGACGTGTTCGCGGTCTAGGTTTGGGTCCTTGCCCATCTAACGTCTTTGGAGTCAAATCTCATTCTCATATTGGATCATCTTCAGTTGCCCCTTCTAATGATGAATTACAAACTCAAGTTAATGAATATTTTATCAATTACTTGGTTTGTTTCTTTTATGATTAACTTGTTAGGTTTCATTTTTCTTTTTAAATAATTTCATCTGTTACAGGTATCTTCATTGACATCACAAGTCAATGACATGACATCACAAGTCAATGAAATGAAAGAAATGATAGCATTTATGTTGCAAAATTATCAAGGTCAATTGCCTTCAAAGTTTGCCGCATTTCAACCATCGGTAATAATTACTAAATTTATTTGTATGATTTTTTTTAAATGTATAACCAACTAACTATTATGTTATATTGTAGGTATCTGATCAAGGAAGCGTGCCAAACGATGAATATAATGAAAATGAAGAAAATTAGACATGTATGAACAATTAGTTATGTCTGGATTGATATGGTATGAAGTTTTGAGGATGCAAATATCACCTGTCATCCTTTTAGTTGTGTATGTATTGATGTGCTAGTATCTTTAAGTGCTTTCCTAAAGCTGCCAAACAAGGGAGGGATCATCCTCATGAGTTACTGAGCTAGTCTCCATGTATATTTCATTTTTTGAATCACTTTCCTTGTTAGTCTCTCTTAAATATAGTTTTGGTTTTATTATGACTGTTTCTAAATATTAATATGGTTGTTTCTGATGAATGTTTCATTTTTTTTGGATTTTATGGTGCTGTCTTGTTTGTTGCCATGTTGACCAAAAATGGTATCTATAATAAGCTTGGTGCAGAGGTAAGAAATTATGTTCGAATTCTATTGATTTTTGCATATGTTCTGACACAGGAACGATATCTCATTCTCATATGTCAAAAATTGTAGGATTGTTTGCCACTATTGCACCATCTTGCCAGCGATTGAGATCTTAAGGCATGTTGGAGCATCAAAAGCAAAAACATGTCAAAATAGTACACAAATAGAAATAACTAAGACAAAAATACAGAAAATTTGAACACTTTAAGAACACAAAATTATAGATAGTAACAACATAGATGCAGAGAAGAACACAAAATTATATATCATAAATAAAAACACTTTAAGAACAATGAACAAATGTGCTTTAACAGCATTTATAAACATATATATTAGTGAATAAAAATGGAAATAGGAAAAGGGTACATATATATTAGTGAATAAAAATGGAAATTTGAGCTACCACTACATTCTTGGCGGTTCTAGACGAAACCCCTGGAAATAGGGGCGGTTTTCGAAAAACCCCAGCTATTTCCGGCGGTTTTCAGAAACCCCAGCTATTTCCGACGGTTTCCAGAAACCCCTTCTATTTCCGACGGTTTTCAAAAACCCCCTGCTATTTCCGGTGGTTCAGAAACCGCTGCTATTTCCGCCGGTAATGTTTGCCAACGCTGCATTTACCAGAGTGTTTTGGAACCGCGGGAAACAAATTTTCCAGGGGTTAAAACCGCCGGAAACGCTAAAAATAACCCCTGGAAAAATTAGATATTTTTGTTGTGGCAGAACCCATGATTAACTATAGATTTGGTTATTAAATTGAGAGAATAAATTGTTATTAATAGTGTTAAACATATGAATATAAAATGATATTTGTTGTTACATATTTGAAGGTTATATCAATCAATAAGTTACCTATATTATTTGTTTAGATTTCTTTCAATAACTAGAATGTAACGATCCTAAGTGATATTTAATTTTAGGACAAGAGTTTACAATATTACAAAAAAAAAAACAAGTTAAAATTATCGCAACCACATGATCCATGATCGAATATTTGTATTTAATAATTTGCTATACACCTTATTTGTCCTTGACATTTAATCATAAAATATAAAAATCAATAGTAATACAGTAATAATATAATAGTCAAATGTTTAAATAGTATAAAAAAATGACATAAAAGACAAAATTAAATATAACTTTTATTATAGTAAAAAAATTAATATAATAAAAATAAAATTTAAGATAAATATGGTTCTAACTATTTTTAAACAATTTCAAGACCCAATTAATTTAATCAAGAAGGATTAATTCATTTTATCAACCATAATTTATATACAAGTTAAAAGTAATTTTTTATCAAGTAGATAAAATATAAAGTAATTAAATTTTATATAGAAATTAATTTTAACAGATCTTGCAAGATAGTTAATTTAGTGCATTGTAGAACCCATGATTAACTATAGATTCGATCATTAAAGTCATTTCAATTTCAATTAAGTAAATTAAGGGTATATTGTAGTTATTAAATCGAAAGAATAAATTTTTGTTATTATTAGAAAAAAACTTTTATGTTACAAATTGAGAGAATAAACACTAGTGGAAAAACGCTATTTAACGTCGGTTATTTTGGGCTTTTAATGTCTTCTTCAACACCGACGTCTATATCGGTGACGTTAACGGGACGTCGAACATCTACATAATAGACGTCTATACAGACATCAGTTAGTGCTATGTCCGACGTTCGTAAATATCGGTGCAAGCGTGTAAACCGACGGCTAAAGGCAATATATAGACGTCGGAGCAAGCAATACCCGATGTCTAAAAGCACATAAACACATCGAACATGTCACTAACCACCGTCTAATGTCACTATAGACGTCGATGTACGCATTAACCGACGTCTGATATAGTGGTTGTGTTTTAGTGCAGTTTTGTTCCTGTCTTTGGATAGCCCAGTAGCACCATCTTTCTTTGCTAGTTTCCCCCAAAAAAAAGCTTGCGTCTTTTGAATTTCTTATGACATTTGAACCCAAAACCAAACCTGGGTTCTTGCCTAGTTACATTTTCAACCGCAAGAGGAAAAAATTACGGTGAAACAATAACTAGTTAACAACCCAGGGTCGTTTTTGGGTCGAAACGCCACGAGAAATCCAAAAGACGCCGCTTTTTCTAGGAGGCAACTAGCAAAGGAAGAATGTGGTACTGCATTACCCCAAGAGAGGAACAAAATTGCACTAAAACACAACAAAAGAAAAACAAATTTTAATAAGTTGAACCAGAATGCTAATATAATCGGTCTTAACAAAGTTTAAACGGATTAAATAAGAAAACACGCACCTGGAATGCAATGCCGCAAGAGAGAAAAAGGAGAGGAGGAAGAAGATGATGTTATCAGAAACTAGAATGCAATGGCGCAAGAGAAAAAAACGAGAGGAGGAAGACGATTAAATGAGGCGAGTCTGCAAGGCGAAACTGCAATGCCGAGAAACTCCTCCGAGTTTGCGGTTCACTTAACATGAAATTAGGCGTCGGTTGCTACAGAAACCGACGTCTATAGTCAGCTAGACGTCGGTTATATCACTAATATGATGTCCAAGATAAGTTTTAATCTGCCTATTAGACATTGGACACAAGGGGCGCTGACCTCTAAGGCGCTGATCGGATTGACGTTTCATTTCGTGTCAGGGAAGTAGACGACGGTTGTCCTGGGGCGCCAACGTCTATAACATTTTAGACGTCGGTGCTACTTTATCGGACGTCGAATTGCCTGCGAGTTTGGTGAATAGAATTAATTACAATCACATAGACGTCGCCTCCCCAGAAGTCCGACGTCTAAGTTGCAGAATTTGACTGTCTTCCCGCCTTCCGGACATTATAGACGTCGATTTTTAACTACGTGACATCTAAGCGCCTGGGAATAAGGTGAAGAGAATTAATGGCAGCCAGGTATACGTCAGCCCCTCATCACAACCGACGTCAATGGGGCAAGAAAGATTGTCTTCTCGCCTACCTTAGGCCCTTGGACGTCAGTTTTGGGCATAGTAGACGTCAAATATATAATAGACATCGTTTGCTATAAAAACCGACGTTCAGTTTACCAACTTATTTACGATAATGCCACCGTCCGCTAGTATACGTCGGGCTACCGCCCAACCGACGTCTAGTGGGTGACGTTAAACAGCGTTTTTCCACTAGTGAAATTCTTATTAATATTGTTATACATATGAATATATAAAATTATATTTGTTGTTACATATTTGAAGGTTATACATCTGTCGTACTTATACAGTAAAATTATCGATCAATTTATAAGTTACTGATATTATTTGTTTAGTTTTCTTTCAATAATTAGAGTGTAACGCTAAGAGTTTACCATATTAAAAAAAATCAAAAAATAAGTTAAAATTATCACAACCACACATGATGATCCATATAATGCTCGAATATTTATATTAAATAATTATCTATACTCCTTATTTGTCTTTGGCATGTGATCATAAAATATAAAAACCAATAGTAATACAGTAATAATATAATAGTCAAACGTTTAAATGGTATAAAAAAATGACATAAAAGAAAATTATTAAATATTTTTTATTAAAGTAAAAAAATTAATAGAAAAAAAATAAAATTTAAGATAAATGAACTATAATAAACTATACTCGTGATTAGAAGCTTTCTTTTTGAGGAATATGTCATTTAAAAAAAAAATAGATCTAAGAAATAGAGGGGTGGTGTGGAAGATGAACAATAATTAACTATAATGCACAAAAACACAAAGATGATGTTCTAATCGATTATGAGACCCTTATATATGCATTTTTGATAAAAAAACACATCATAAATGCAAAACTAGCTATTTAGGACCGTTCCAATGACTATATTTCGAACTTACAACATTCAAATATAATTTTTTTCTTCATTTATTGTTTTTTGCAAGTCTTCTTCTCCACCTACATCTGAGTTATATGAATTAAGAGTTTTTTCTTCAAGGTCCACAATTTCATCAAAGACAATGTGCATGGATTCTTCTATTTCAAACGTTCTCGATTAAAATCTCTATAAGCTTGGCTTGTAAGAGAATATCCTAGAAAAATATCTTCATCGGATTTTGAATCAAATTTTCCCAAATTTTTCTTTCCATTATTCAACACAAAACATTTACATCCAAATATTTTCATATGTGAAACATTATGCTTTCTTACTTTAAACAGTTCATAAGAAGTACATTTTAAAATAAGACTAATAAGCATTCTATTTAAAACATAAAAAATAGTACTCACAACATCCACCCAAAAATGTTTTGTAATCTTAGATTCATTTAATAAAGTTCTAACAATTTTTATAAAGATATATCATTCTTTTTACTACTCCATTTTGTTGAGAAGTTCTAGGTGCAGAAAAATTATGAGGAACGCCATGTTCTTCAGAAAAAAATTTAAAAGATTCATTTTGAAATTCCCCTCCATGATCACTTCTAATAGCTTTTATTTATAAATCCTTTTCATTTTTGAACTTCCTTTGCAACCTTTTTAAATACTTTCAAAGTTTCACTTTTAAGAGTATTAAAGAATGGCCATGTATACCTTGAATAATCATCTAATATAACTAAAGTATAATAATTTCCTCCAAAAAAATTTATCCTAGAAGGACCAAAAAAATTCATATGCAAAAGTTCTAATGGTTTTAAACATGAAACAATATTTTTCGAATGAAAAGATTATCTTACTTGTTTACCCTTTTGACATGCAACACATAATTTATCTTTTACAGATTTTAGTTTTGGTAGAGCAATTACTAAATCTCTAGATATAAACTTATTCAATTGTTGCATATGAATATGAGCAGCCTTTTTAGCCAGAACTATGGATTTTCTTATTTTACTACTAAACATGAAATATTTTTACTAGATGCATTTTCTAGATCAATTCAATAAATATTATTATGTCTAATACCTTTCAAAGCAATTTCAGAAGAATCTTTTTCATTAATAATGCATAATTTTTGTTCAAAGGTTACCTTGAGTCTCTTGTCACAGAGTTGGCTTATATTGAGTAGATTGTGTTTCAATCATTCCTGAAGCAGCACATCTTTTATCATCAAGGTATCTACACTTCCAATGTCTCCTATTCCAAGGATTTTTCCCTTGTTGTTGTCGCCATATGTGACAAAGCCTTCTTTTTTTTTAGAAGTTTGTAAATTTCTTTTTATCCCCGGTCATGTGTCTTGAAGTTCCACTGTCAAGATACGACATGGACTTCCTAGATTTTGACTGTTATGCATTCATTAAATGCATAATTGATTACCTAAGTAGGATAATTGATTATCACGCAAGAAAAGGCTGACAACAGATTTTTGGAGGTGTCCTTGAGTGATGTGTTTATAAGATGTTTTAGACTCTCATTCTAACACATAATTGAACGTTTTTTAGAAAAGTAAATTGTGACCTAGGGTTTTTGGAGTTCATGTGAATTAGCTTTGAAAACATGGTGTTGGCAAGATTGAGAACATTCATTGGAATTGTGATTGAGTGTTGCTGTTGTTGCTAAGTGAAGTTTGTCATCCTTTATGAAGATTCAAAGGAAGTTTTCATCCTTCATGAAGCATTCGGAGGAGGCGTGCATCCTTGTGGTCTTTAGGGGTAATGAGTATCATGGTAACAAGATACGTGTTCCTAAACCTTAAATGTGTGATTGTAATAGTTTATTGGTTTTGTGATAGTGGAAAGGTAATCTCTATTTGGGATTAAGAACTATATGTAGGATCCTTGTGATCTGAACCAGTATAAAATCATTTGTTCAATTTTCTCTTTTCCCTTACTTTTTATAATTGTTTAAATTATTCACTAAGTAAGTTTATTTTGAGAGAAAATTATAAAAGGCACACATTTGTGATAAGAAACCAATTCACCCCCTCTTGGTTTATTTGTTCATGTTAACCAATATGTTGCACCATTGTGCCAGGTTTCTCCTTGCTTCATTTAAAACATCTCATATTCTCGATTTAGGGTATTCCTTCTTGCTCTTCTTACATCATCAGTTTCTTCATGAGTGACCCTTAGCATATCCTACATTTCTTGAGCATTCTTATAGATAGAGATCCTGTAAAACTCATGAATAGTTAGAGCAGATGATATAATGTTACGAGCCCTTACATCCTATTGAGCTTTTCTTCTATCATCAGATTCCATTGGTCACGGGGTTTGGGATCCTGCAAATTGTTAATAAAAACAGTAGGAAGAAAATGACCATTTGTGAAAGTTTTCTAAATTTCACTATCAATATATTCCATAAAACTTTGCGTTATGACTTTCCAGAAGGTATAGTTTTTAGCAGTAAACAAATGAGGTTTGTTGATAGTTGCACCATCAGCAAAGGTTTGATGTCACCTCGCCATTTGAATATATCAAAGCAAGCTCTAATACAAATTGTCAGAGTGGTTCAGTGAAATGATTAGCATGAGCAATAAACCAATGGAGGGGTGAATTGGTTTCTTATCCCAAACATGTGCCTTTTATAATTTTCTCTAAAAAAAACTTACTTATAGCGGATAATTTAACCAGATAAAAGATATTAAAGAAAAGAAAAAGATGATTTTATATTGGTTCAGATCACAAGGATCCTAAGTCTAGTTGTTAATCCCAAATAGAGATTAACATTTCACTATCACAAAACCAATAAATTGTTACAATCACACCCAAAAAACAAGTTTAAGGTTTTGATAACGGTTGAAAATACTATTATCTGTGACGTAATTTTGATGCTAAATGCATCCTTTTCTGCTTAGAAACTTGCTTGGAATTATGTTTTTGCTTTAGTTTTGTGAATTAGAGAGTTGATGTTATACTTGTTGATTTTATCACTAAATTCCTTGATTTTGTAGGCTATTGGAATGATTTAAAAGAAAAGTTAAAGTACCAAATAATTGGAATGGAGAAAATTCAACCAAAATGTAGAAAAATCAACTGGAGTGTAGAAAAGTCAACTGAAGTGTAGAAAAGTCAACCAGAGTACAGAAAAGTCAACCAGAGTGCAGAAAAGAAGCGCTCAGGAGCCCCATTAAAGGCGCTTAAGTGCCAGAAAGTACCGTTTTTTGCCCGAGCGCCCTTTTTGGGGTGCCCAAGCGCCAAGAACCACTTAGGGCGCTTGAGCGCCAGCAACATGGGCTGGACTTCATTTATGTTCTGTTTTTGCTCTATTTAAAGGACCTAGACGACCTAGGTTTTGTATCTTTGGTGAAGGAGTGCAGCCGCACTGTATCACCCTCTGGAGGCGGATTTGGATGTGGGAGCTTCCTTTCCCAATTTTTAGGGTTTTTCTATCTCATTCTTCTCCATTGTTGATCTAATTTCTCCATTTCTATGGGGAACTAAACACTATTTGTTGGGGGATGATGTAACCTTGTGAACTCTCATGTATTTGAATTGACTCTTAATAAAATATGCTTTTTCATTAATTGTTACAGTAATTCATCTGGTTCAATGCTTGTTGTGTTTAACAAATTCATTAGCATGATTTATGAATTGCATCAGTATCTAGATGTTCCTTACAATTCAGGTTCTTGTTGAATTACTCCCAAGAGTAATATTTCTCAGGGATGAGGGTATGAGTCTTGGTCGTCTTAAATCTCATGAGCTTTACATCTTATTACTAGGAATGCTAGGAATTGCATGAACTGGTAATTTGGGACAAACTTATTTGCCGAGGAATCAGGTTTAGGTGATTTAGTGAGTGACGTTAACATTAATGCATAAAGAAGAATTCTTACATAAATGAGAGGAAACTTGGTGAAATCTAACCCCAACAACATACTCATCTCATATTAAACAACATTTGTTCATCATTGTGCTACTCTACTATTGATCAACTGCATTAATATTTAATTTTTTGTATTTGCATCTGAAACCAATGATCTCGTTTTCTTGAAGTCTTAATTAATCGAGTTATCACACGACTGTCTAGTGCCAAGAGTCTTCTGGGATACGATATTTGGTCTTACCATTTTATATTACTTGTGCGATTCAATACATTTGCCGATCCATCAACAAGTTTTTGGCGTCGTTGTCAGGGACTCACGATTTAAACTATTCTATTTGTGTGATTCTTAATTAACTTTGACTTTATTTTTATTTTTCTTTTTCATGTCTTTATTTTTATGTTTATTTTTGGTATTTTGTTTTGTTTATTCTTATTGTTTTTGTTCTAATAGTGTTGTTAGAAAAAGAATGGCATAGTTTCAACACCAAGAAGGGGGGTCAATTGGTGAGGTTTAAAATCAGAGTCTTTTTCAAATCTTTTTCGCAAAGTATAAAGCTTTCAAATGTTTCTTGAATCTGAATGAAAAAGATAAATCAATTGCAGCGGAAAATAGTTGACTATGCAAAAAGTAAAGTCGACTTGAAAATAAAGAGTTTAGGGATAGAGACACTAGTACAAAAACAGCCTATAACGACGAATATTTTTTACCTTTCAGGTCGAATTCGAGTACGACGTTATAGGCTATTTTTAAATTCGACGTTAATTTAACGTCGAATTTTGTCAATATACGACGTTAATTTAATGTCAAATTTTGTCAATATACGATGTTAATCAATTTTTTATATTTTTTTAATTAATTATGATCCTTTTTTACAACTCTACGAGACCTGAAAAGTAGAAAAAAAAACAATTTTCAGTTTTTGGTATTTTATAAAGCATGAACTATGAACAGTAATATAGGATCAATCAAAGAACAATAACAAAGAACCAAGAAGTTCAATCAAACAACAAGTTCAATGAAACAATAACAACAAACAAGTTCAATGAAACAATAACAACAAACAAGTTCAACCAAACAACAACCGCAACAAACAAGTTCAACAAAAAAAATAACAAACAAGTTATCAAAAAATAAGTTCTTCAAAATGAAAACAAAAACGAAAACGAAAATGAAAACTAACCTGGGTTCACCGGAATAAAGTGTTGCCTCTAGTGAGAGAGAATGCAGAATGCGCCTATGAACGACAAGAACACGAAAATAATCAGTGAAAACAAACGAAAATCATACACAAAGTAGTTAATTAACATGCATTTGTATCAAAAGAAAGAAAGATTGCATGTGATGGTCGTCAAACTTCGTTCAAAAAAAGTTTGAGAAGAGAAAGAGGTCCTGCGCGCTAAGATAAAGTGAATGAATTTTCAATCTCCCACTCAAACTTTTTTTGAATTCACTAACCTTTTAACGTCTAACGCTGGGTCATTCGACGTTTTATATTCTTTTACGTCGAATTACAATTCTAAATGACGTTTAATAATTGTATTTATTTACAAAAATGCCACCGTTCATTTTTAACGTTGGCTATTGAGTGATTCGACATTATACGTTGTTTTTGCACTAGTGAGAAATTCAAACATAGTTTTTATACTGGTTCGACCAAACTCCCTACATCCAGTGTCCTTCTTGTACCCGAAAGCAAATGCACTATAATGGTCAAGGTTTTTACAACAAGGTTTCTATAGAGAAGTCCACGTCAAAATATAAAACACCTATCTAACCCTCTAACCAAAATATAGGCATACAACACCCAAAGAAAGCAGCAAGATATCCCCTCTCCTGTAGTCTTTGTCAACTTTGAACAATCCTTAATGTTCCAAAACGCAGCATGTCCTCTTACTGTAATCACCACAGGGCAGCCACAATCTTCACAAGATTAAGAGAAGTAGATGATCACTTTTCCAGTACACCTCAATGTGCAATATGATCAAACTTTTTCTTTCAGCATAGCCTTGCTCGTCAAGCAATTATCCAAGAGAGATCTCCACGGTCTTCTTGATGAGTTCTTGGAGCGTTTTCACAGAGATAAAAATCTGAAACAATAGAATGAAATTGTTAGAATAGCCAAAGTCTTTGTGTAAAACAGAATAACGTCTATTTATACTTTTCTGTAAAATAGACGCTCTTGTATAGTCGATTGTAACCAGACAGTTATGACAATTAAAACAATTAGTAGCAATCAGACCAACCAAATTGATTACACATTTAATTCAGTTCACTTGTAATTAATGCTTGAACACAAAATCAAAATATAGCCGTTGTAGTTCACAAGCATTAACAAAAATTCAAAACATAACTAAGTCGAGTTGCTTGCGCATATAGTCGACTAAGTCACTTCAATGCAGTTTTGAACATCTTTTCTTTGCAAAATTTCACACAGCATTGTTTTTGAAAATCTATGCAAAGTCACGAGTTTTAATCGACTTACTTCATAATGAAGTCGACTTAAAACTTGCAGTTTTGCCACACAATATAAGTTCAACCAAGTGCATGTGGTTTTCTTTTCTGAAACATATGTAATGCAATGAAAAATGATATCTCATGTAGAAAAGCAGTGAATATGCACACATAAACAACAATTAACACCAACATGTTCTTAAAGAATTCATACACAATAAAGTTTTGAGCATGTAACACATATCAATACATGTGTTATTAATAATGTGTTGTCATCATCAAAAACCAGAAACACTGTGAGATTAAGGTTTAGCTAAACCAGTGCTTCCCTTATCAATAATCTCAACAATCTCCCCTTTTTTTATGACGCACAACCATGATTAATAAACAACCATGTTTGTACACAACAACACATAAAATCAATAATATAATCAAACTAAATCAGAGCTCATATAAGCACATTGTATCAGAGCAAGTGATTAAATGATTTTATCAATATATAGCAAGTGATTAAATGATTTTATCAATATATCAGAGCAAACAAGAGTCTATCTCAAATGTTTCAGAGACAATTGAGACAATGTTTACTCTGTATCAATAGTATCAAGCAAATATTCAATCAAATTTTCTCTCCCTTTATCCATTAGCAAAAAAAGGTATGCTCTATTGATAATGATATGCTGATAAATGATATACCAGAGATGCATCAGAATAAACAGATTAATCAATCAATGATGCTCCCCCTGTGACAGATAATCACATGATAAAGAAAATGATCTCCCCCTAAAGTGTAGGCATGTAAAAAATCTAGACTATCATATAATGCTCCCCCTGTCATTATGCATGTTTTAAAATCAAAACCCAAATGCACAATGCAATTTTTACAAATTTTAGGATTGTATCAGAAATAGAATTGTATCAGAAATAGAATTGCAAACAATTCAATCAAGCATAGATATAATCAATCAACAATCTCACAATATAATGTCACTGATATATCAATCAATTAGAAAGCAGAGATACATTGAAAGTAAACAATATAAAATATGATCAAACAACAGAATAACCAAATTCCAACAAATGGAATTTATAACCCCTGTAAACGATAGTCGATTGATCCATATTTCCAATCGATTTCATTGTTCTCCGTTGAGTAGTATCTCCAGTAGTAAGTCCAGAAGCAATGTTTCTTGCACAACCTTTCAAGATCTTTTGAAGATCAAGCAATTTAGAATCACAGTAATGCAAGAAATTATACAGTTTAAGAAGTGAGTATGCAAAAGAATCAATGTAACCGTAAACATGTGCATAATCAACTTCATCAATCACACAGTCGATTTTAAATCGATTCAAATAGATTCAATCAAGAGATCAAAGCAGATTGAATTTAAAAAGAAGCAACTGAATTCATTAATACTCAAAAGATACTACAACCAGTTATACCATGAGATGACGACATATAAAGCCATCTTACAAAAAGTAACTACGAAGCAACAATAAATAAACAAACAAAGTAACAAGGTACATTATTTGTTTTTATTTCTCTTTTTGTTTACTAAATCACTAAGAATCATATCACTCCTGCTATCATCAGTATTCTCTTTTTCAGCACTCACATATGTGCTCATCCTTGAAGATACATCAAGAGTACTTACTTCTTCTGATTCTTTCTCATTTTCAGTATCCATTTCTACTGACAGAAACTTTTCTTTTAGTTCTAAAATAATATTTCTTGTTTCTTCATGCATCTTCCTCGGGACTTTCAATTCCCTTAACACAATTCTTTCCAATTTAGACCTTGCTTTGTAAGGAACAACAACAGTTAATTCAGTTTCATCATCATTGTTCCTAGCTCCATTCTTAAACATCCAGCCTTCAGGTGTCTTTTGCATTTGCATCATATGCAATGCTGGTTTTTCTATAAGGCTAGTTCGGTTATAGGATTCACTTGATTTTCTCCTATGCAGTCCACAAATTTCTTCAAACCTTGACGCTTCAACCACTCTTGAAACTCGAATCCTTTCTCTCTGAAAAACCTTAGTTTCAGAAACTTGTGAGTAATCAAGCTCCTCATTTTCCAACAGTCCAAATACTTCAACTGTATTTCGTCATCGCTAATCCATCGATGTAAATCAGAAATACGCCTCACATTCTTTAGACCAATCGATTTAACTATCTTCCATTGCGCAGAGCTAGAGGCCATCTCTCAAGAACGAAGAATGTTTAACTCAAAGTGAGACAAAGAGAATGTAATGATTTAGAGAACACTGAGAATTCTTAATGATAGGTTCCAAAGACATTAGGTTAAAAACTAATTTTAAATTGATTTTGGAGGGAATTAATTCGTACCAAGAATTAGCACTAAAAAGATTCAAATGAAATTTAAATTTCAACAGCACAGTGAAAATAAAGTCGATTTCAATAATGCCTAAGTTAACTTCTGTATGGCTGAGAGTTCTCAAAAACAGAAACAAACATACAGAGACATACATTCGATTGTGCTCATAATCTAGTCGACTAAAAGTCATAAAAAATGATTTTCACATCAATACAGAAAAAAAAAATCACACAATCATACAATCAAACAAATCAAACAATTTTTATGCATGATGCAGTAAGATGGTATTTGTTACCAGTTGTAGATAATCAAGAAACTTGATCTCATTAATTTCGTTCATCCTTAAGTTCTCACTTCATGTTACAGCATTTGCTACTAACCTGCAAAACAACTCAAATTTTTTGATGCAGGTACCCATTTGAATTTGGGTCCTTGATTGTTAGTTGCAGCTAGATGTTCCTTAGGAATCCATCTGTATAAGCCTTTAGGAACACCAACCTTTCTGTAATAACAATTTCTAACTGTATGACCAATGTTATTGCAGTAAAAGCAAGCATGTTTAACAGGTTTATTTAAATCAATAAATCTCTTTACATTGGTTCTATTTGATTGAGCTTTATATCTAATTCCCTGCCTATAAATTGCTCTACCTGAAGACTTTAATACAGCATTCAAATTATCTCTACCCTGTGTGAACTTAGTTAGCGGTCTAGTCAAGTAATCTATTTGTTCAACATGAGTAGGGCATTTTTCACATTCCTTTTCAACTATAATAGTCCCAGTTATAACATTTTCAACAGATAACAAGGCAGCATCTAACTCTTTTTGAAGTTTATCATTATCATTGACAATATTATTGATTCTATACTCAATCTTTTCTATTAGAGATTAGTCAATTAACCTTATAGTGCAGTCGCATTGCTTCATCATGAATCTCTTGAAAAGCATCTAGCAACAGGTCATATTTCACCAAAATAGGTTCTTTCTCAAACTCTGTATCACTCTCATAATCTGTCAGTGATGTTCCAGCCATGAAGCATATGTTAAATTCATCCTCTCGATAAAGATCTTCATCACTTGAGGATTCTGAATCACTGTTTTCCCAAGCAATGTAAGCACCATTTTGCTTTCTGTTTTCCCAGGCTTGATGTGCCCTTCTTTACCATATTTGTAACACTAAATTGCATTTGATCTTGAAGCTTTCTTGGCTTTGGTATTTCCTGCATGGTTAGTAACACTAGTGCAAAAACGGCCTATAATGTCACGCAGTCAACGTCTCACCGCCCAACACGCAACGTTAAAAATGACAAGTGGCATTACCGTAAATAAATTCAATCGCTCCATGTCCTTTATTATAACAGTTCATCGTCTAATATTTATTAACGACAAACAAAGTCCATATAGACATAATCTAAAATGTGCTAACGTCAAACAAGGGCCAGAACGACATAAAACAGTGACCTTAGAAACACTTAACATCATTTTAAGAAACAATTGACATTCAATTTAAAATAAAAAAATAACGAAATAGTGGTTTGCTTCCAGCAGTATTACTCCTACCCACATTTGACGTCCACCATGCTAAATATTTGATGTTTTAGATGACAGAGAGTGAATCCGTTTGTTATTCTTTATTTCTTTTCTCTTTTAAACCAAACAGAATGTCACCCACTTTATTGTTTCGACGTTTATACCAATGTAGAACGTCAAAAAATTTGGGGTCTGACGTGACGGTCCTTGGTGTACGAAACCTAGGTAATCACATAACTTTAGATAAGGAAACAACTGACGTCCAATACAAAATAAATAAATACTAAATTTTGTTCTAAATAATATGATGTCAACAATAACAAAAGATGGACGTTGTATATTACAGCTAGTAGTTATTCTTTTATTTTTCTTTTAAATCAACCAATAAAACATCAATTTTAAACTGGCAACGACGTTTTATTATTTAGTTCTTTTTTATTATTTTTTCTTTTTCTTTTAAACCAACCACAAAACGTCGAATTCTTCTTCGCATTCAACGTTTTATTTTCAAGATATTATGTTTTTATTTTTCTTTTAAACCAATCGGTAAAACATCCTTGTAATTGTGGCTTTGACATTTTGAAGGGCTCCCAACATGTTCGAATTTTGTGTTAACTTTTTCTTTGTTTTTCTATCAAATCTTTCAAGGTGACAAAAATGAGTCATTTCTTTGTGGTTTGATTCTTTGTCCTGTTGAAATGCTTGAAGGAGTGATCAACAGAAACAAAGAAGAGGTTATTACATTTGGATATTTGGCACCCTTTCAAAACTTTACAACTTCCATTCATTTATTTTCTCGTAACAATCTGTTAACTTTTTTCTTTGTTTTTCTATCTAATACAGAACAAAACAAGGACATCACAACTTAGTACTATGACTCTAAGACCCTATTCTTATTCAGACGTCTTCCTACAATCTTCTTTTAGTAGACTCTTCATCAGAATCCTCTATATCAGGATTGTTATTAATCTCCTTCTGATAGAGCACATATTTGATGGGAAGAAGAATTTGAACAATAGAAATCTGGATGAAAGAAAAATATTAAGAAGATAAGTGCTTTTTCAAAATCTGTAGAACCCCTAGAGGGGCAGAACTGCTTTTATAACTTGAAGTTTCTTGATTATATGATTCAATTTTTAAGTTTCAGGAAGTTGTTTTCTACAGAATTAGTGGATCTGATTTCGGAGAAAACAACTTCATGAAACCTTAAAAAATGAGTCATTCAATGACGATCAAACTGTGCAATTGTATAGAGTTAAGCATTATATTTATAGAGTCAATATTAATACTCATAACCACTCTGGTAACAACACAAAATTAATGCTCACAACCACTCAAATGCCTTTCACGTCGAAGCCCCCTAAAGTTTGGCGTTCTATGGGAATTTAAAAAGGAAAAAAAAAAAGAGCGATCTCGGATAACGAATAATACATCAGATGCACAAGGAATTCGGCGTTTATTGTTCGATTAAAAGAAAAAAGAATTAAACCAAAAAGACACTTTGGAAGTCTAAAGAAATTGATGTCAAACTCTTCGTTTCTAGTAGCAAACTGTAATTTCCCATACATCATTTAAGTAGACTACCTTTTATTATTGAAGCCCATATTCGACCCATATCAGGCCTTTCCCAACAGTAATTAGTTAAGTAGACATCCATTCATAAAATTTCTTGTAACAATAGTTAAGTAGACATCCAAGGCCTTTCAAAACGCTACAACTTCAAATAATAAAATTCATAAACTCCTTCTAGGAATGAGTAGAGGACGTCGAATATTTTCAAAATCAACGTGTTATTGGAGGTTAAAAAGGAATGAGAAAAAAAGATAAAAGTAAAAAAAAAAGGAGAGACCTTTTGCTGTAATATTAAATAATACGTCGACTTCCCTTTGTTGACGTTCATATCTTAATAATACGTCGAGTAGCTTTATCATTTGGCGTAATATTGGTGTTTTAAAAAGAAACAATAACATATACTGCATGCAATGTAATGATGTAACATTAAAATGGACAATTGTAATCATAAACGTGATTTAATCATATTTAATCAATTTGAACAATTCAATCACCATTCACTAATGTTTTCCAAAAGAGAATTTCATTAATATTCAAAAGATTATTACAACCAGCAAAATAAAAGATGGCTTAAGAAGCCACTGAGTACAAAATTAAAATCAAACAACGAAATTCATATTCTCTGTTGCAGAATTATTGTTGATCGGTGAACTAATAATTTGCATGATTGAAAGATAACTAAAACTAAATAGAATAGAATAAAATATTATAAAAAAAAGTCTAACTCAACATCCCACCTACAATTTTCACATGAGTTTTTAATATTATCATCATCATCTTCAGTATCCACTATTTCCCAAGAATAAGACTTCTTCATTCTTCAACCATTGCATTGTCTCTGGGAACATAAAGGAGTTGGATTGCGCAACAGTTTTGCATGAGGTTTTCTCCATATATTACCCAACAAAATTACTACCTTATTTCTACACCTTACAACACACTTGACATTTCTCAAAAATTGCATATACTCAACCCCTTCTTTTCTTAAATCACTATCGTATGAACATAATAAGATCAAACCATATACATATTTTGCTTCAAGATAACCCTTTTTG
This sequence comes from Vigna reflexopilosa, assembly GCA_027742785.1. Lineage (NCBI taxonomy): Eukaryota > Viridiplantae > Streptophyta > Magnoliopsida > Fabales > Fabaceae > Vigna > Vigna reflexopilosa. The sequence goes on along the minus strand of CM050928.1, from coordinate 9,801,014 downwards.
GCAGCCATTTTCAAGTCATTAATTCCTTTTTCAATATTTCCCTTATATCTAATTATTTCTCTTAATCCCTTTCTATGCAAAGCTTCAATATTTCCACCCTCTTTACAACTTTGCATGAAAATATCAAATGCCCTTTCTTTTTCTTTACATGACCATGAAATCAATGAAAACTTTTCTAAAGAAATTTGCTGCCACATATAATTGTCTTTTGTGGCATGCAAAATATCTTTACAACATACTTTCATGTTGTAATGATCAATCCAAGATTCAGAACTTACCTTTGCAACCACATTAAGCAATAAGTCTGTGGGAAGTGATTTGATTGAAAACAATGTAGATTTTTCATCTTCTGTGCGTTTTCTTTTGTTATCTCTTTGAACTGATTCTTCCATTACAATGAAATGAGCAGACTCGTGGCTTTCATGACATTGTCTCTTGTTGGATTGTGTTTTCTTAATCAATTTTGAAGTTGTCATGTTTACTATGTGGTTAAGAAGTTATTGGAGTTAGCCTTTGACAATAATACCTTGAATATCTTAAGCATACGACGTACTATTGGTGGTTTTTAAATTGAAACGTCCAAGTATTACAACTCTTCGTTTATTGTTGGATTAAAAATGGAGTAATTCTTCATTTATTGTTTGATTAAAAATAAAAGGAATTAAAAAGGGAGAAACTCTTTGGCTTCTGGCTGACATATAATACGTTAATCCCTACGTAATCTTGGTGTTTTGAAAGAAAAAGGAAAAAGGAATGAAAAAGGGAGAAACTCTTTGGCTTCTAACTGATAAATAATACGTCAATCCCCGAAGAATTCGACGTAATCTTGGTGGTTTAAAAGAAAAAAGAAAAAAGAATTAAAAGGGTAGTAACTCTTTGGCTTCTAGCTCACAATAATACGTCCATTCATGGCTTTAGATATGGACGTACTATTTGTGTTTTAAAAGAAAAAAGAAAGAATAAAAGAATGGTGCGCTGGTTTAAATATTAACCGTCAATGAACGTCGAGTTTTATGGGGCTTTGACGTTTTGATTTAAACTTCCAAGTATTTCAACTATAGAACGTGAAGTTGTAATGGTATAGGACGTGTTATGCTGAAGACATGTTATTCTGAAGTTATATTGAAACTAAATATATTTCTGAACTTATATTGAACCTGTAACCTTTCCCTAAACCTCTAAATCCTATTCTTAAATGGCTTCTTCATCTTCACGGAGTGGAAAGAAGGCTGCACAGGTTGTAAGAAATGCTAGTCCAAATGGGTGGATAAGTGATGACGAAACACGATACAAATTTGGATGTTATAGAAAACTCTTCCAAGTGGTCCACCACAAGTACTTGGATCTGGAATTACTCAGAAAGCAAGGGTTACTTTTTCAAGATTGGCTTGTAGATGTTGGTCTTGCAAAATTTGTAGAAATGACCGGTTGTCGATGGTTTTATATGCTCTCGGGTGAAAGGTGTCGATATTAAAATTGATGATGAAATATGGCTATCTTTTACTGGTCTCAAAGCACAAGGCTTCAGGTCTCATGAAAGAAATTCTGAACTCAACCAATGGACCAACAAGAAGAAGATTTATAAGGAATTTCTGAGAAATCCAAAAGGATTAAAGGTATACAAGCCATATCTACTTGATGGTTTGAAAATGGAAGAAAAATTGTGTGCTTTTGTACTTACTTCGGTAATACTACCTGGAAGATATATATGTGATCGTCTAACTACTGAAGATTTATTTTTGGTTCATGCCATAAAAAAACGGATACCAACCAACTGGGTTGTTGTTATGAGTGAGCACATGATTGAAATTTGAAGTAATCATGGACATAATCTGCCATATGGTGTTTTTATCAGTAGTGTATTGAAGCATCATCAAGTTGATGTTACTGGTAAAAAAAAATTGGATGCACCAAATCAAATGAAATAGGAAAAGTGGCATTAACCTTTAATGGTCTAAAGAAAACAAAAGATAGTTGGGTGTTCAAGGATGTTGACGAAACTCCTCCTACCTTCACTCCACAGACTGAGTTTAAAAGATTTGTTGGGGATCAATTTCGAAGGCTTTCAACAAGAATTTCAAATGTTGAAAATTCTTTAATCATGATTCACAATAAATTACATGAAGACAATTTAGTTGAAACCACAACAAGTGAATCTGATGATGAAGATGACACAATAGAAGATGATTCTATGGAGAAATCTGACTCAGATTAGGAAAAAGATTCCCTTTTGGTTTATTTTTCTTAAATTAATGTAATATTTTAATATATTTTAGTATTTTTTTTTCTATGTTTGAATCCTGTTTGAAATTTTAGTATATACTTTTCGTGGTTATATTTTCATATTTTTCCTATATTTGGTGTTATTATGTTTTTCTTATGTTTTTGTTTGGTTTAAACCCTCGGTTGGCATTGTGCATTAAATTCAATGTGATCCACGTGGAATAATAATATTGTTGGTAGCCAGTGTTTTATGTTCGTTTTCGTCTTGGGGAAGAAGGTGTTCTTGAAGCACTGTGTGATAACGGTTGGAAAACCGTTATTTTTATACATTAATTTGATATCAAAACACAACCTCTATGGCTTAGAATGAGCTTAGAATCATGCAAAATATGTTAGTTTGGGTTCAAGAGAGACAAAAAATGGTTTTAGAGATATTATGCTTGTTTTACATTGTTTTGACAGGATTTGATGAGAATTGAATGATGGACATGAAGAAGGAAGGACTTAGACTCAAGAAAGGACGAGAAAAGGTGGAAAAGAGAAGTCACGTCCATCGCTCAGCGTCAATCCAGCGTTGAACGTTGGAGTCGCACACCGCTGAGCGCCAAGTGACCGTTGAGCGTCCTGCGTGTCCACCGCTGAGCGGTTGTGAGCGCTGAGCACCTAAATAATGGGCCTGGGCCGAATTTCTGTTATTTTTCTGCGTTATAAATAAACCCAGTGTGACCTTTAGGGTAATCTTTTGGCAAACAGAGACGTCAGAGCACCTTTTTCACTCCTTGGAGGCGGCTTTTGGATGCGGGAGCTCCAAATTACCAATTCTAGGGTTTATTCTTTCATTCTTTCCATTAATTCAATCTAGTTTCACCATATCTATGGTGAACTAAACCCATTGTTGTTGGGGAACAATGTAATCCTTTTGAAAGTCTCTTATATTGAAATTCTTATTTTATTTATATGCGTGTATTATCAATAGTTTGAGTTTTCTTTTCTGTGGATAGAGCTTGCATCATTTAACTCATTTGGTGTCATGATCTTTGATTTTGTCGATACGGCGACGTACAGGGAAATCTAGAACTGTTAAGAATTCTCTGGATTATGCAATACTACCTAGCGATAGGAGTAGGACGGTCAATTGCTTTTAAGCTTCTATGATTAATGAATTAGTAATTACTAGGGAGACTAGCAATAGTAAACTAGTAATTATGGTAATAGGCTCTTTTCGCCGAGCAATCGGGTTTAGAGTAATTTAGAAAGTTGCATGACATTCATAATAAAGCGAATTTAATAAGAAAAGTAGATATAAGAGAGTGAATTAGGATGAATTTGTAATCCTCAACAACTTCATTCATCCATAGTTTCATTTTCCTATTGATTCAAGTTTTGCATTTTGCATATTTAAATTTCGTTTTGCATCAACATTATAAATTTATTCTTCTTTCAAGTCTTATGCGATCAAATCACATGAACGTTTAGGCCACTGAGTCCTTTGGGAAAACGATACTCGGTCTTACTGTTTATATTACTTGATAACGATCCGGTACACTTGCCAAGGGTTTAACAAGTTTTTGGCGCCGTTGTCGGGGACTCTACGGTTTAACTTTTCTAGTTGTGTGAATTTGATTGAATTTGACTTGATTTTTTTTATGTTTATTTTTATTTTTGTTTTAAAAAATGTTTTCTAGGGTTTTGTGCCTAACGTTTGCAGAATGCAGTACAGACAAGAATTTGATTATATAGGCACTCAAGTCTACCAAAATGATTTCAACTACTGGTGAGAACCTCACTCAAACTGAGATCAAAGCCAGAATGGGCAAGATGTTAAGCAACAACTCTCTATGCCAAGAGAAACGTTGGGGGAAGCTGAACAACGTTTACAGCAGAAACAATCCTCTTTGCCAAGAGCAACGTTGGGGGAAGCTTAACAACGTCAACGATAGAAACAATTCTCTATACCAAGAGAACCATTGGAAGAAGCCGAACAATGTCTTTGGCAGCAACAATCATCTTTGCTAAGAGAAACGTTGGGGGAAGCTGAACAACGTTTATGGAAGAACCAACTCTCTTGCATAATGAAGTTTCTGGATCTTAGGGGAAATACTGAAGTTAACCCTAGGGAGGAATGCCAAGCCACTATCTCTGAAAGTGATCAGGTTGTTGATGAGAAGAAAATAAAGATAGAGGAAGAAAAGATAGAGAAATTTGTAGAGGAAGAAGAAACAGAAAAGTTGGGTGAGGAAGAAGAAGATGATGATAAGGAAAAAGCAGTGGTTGAAAGAAAAGAAAAAAAGAGAAAAATTGTGAAAATAAAGAAGAAAGCAAGAAAAAATAAAAAAAGAAAGTTGAGAAAAAAAAGAGAGAGAAAAAGAGTAGTGAGAAAAAGAGGAAGAGAGGAAAGAAGAAAAGATCATATGAAAAGCCCCCTCCTCATCAAAAGAAATATCATAGGAAAGAAAAGAAATTTATGTGCTCTATGGAAATCTTCAAGAAATTCGAGATCAAAGTTCCTATGATTTAAACATGAAAACATGTGCTTGGTGTTCTTAATTTTCTGAAGAAATTCAGTGGGAAGAAGAAAAAGAAAAGAATATCAAGCAAGGGGAGTATCAACACCTACTGATGGGTGTTTGAGCTTACTGGGAGGCACCCTAGTGATCCAAGAACAATATTTTTGTAATTCAATTCTTAAATTTTAAATTTTTGCATATTGGGTAGCTTCTACTGAGGGAAACTAATTATTTATGTATCTACTGAAGGATACAGGTAAGTACAGCTACTGAAGGGTGTTGGGAAGCACTTACTTACAAGTGCTAGAAAGGTTTGGGTCAGGTTTGTGACGTTAAACAAGCGCTACCTGGGAGGCAATCCAGTTGATTATTGTTTTATTTTTAAACTCTATTTTAGTTGCATGGTAGGATTTGAATGTTGCATGAGAGAGGGGAAGTGCATAAAATTGAAAAATGAGAGTTGAAAGTAAGTGTTACAAGTCTTAAAATGTGAAGGCAACCCAAAAAGGGGGGAAGAAATTTTTAACGCCCACAACTCAGCGGTAACCCAGCGTTGAGCGGTGGCGTCGCAGATTGCCAACATGGGCTTTTAAAAGGCTCAGCGTTGGAGGCCCATTTGCACACTTTTAAACCTCCCTAGAGCGCGCCAAAGCATTCTCCACAAACCTTCACTCTTTACTTTCACTCTCAAGAGTTCTCTAAAAGGTTTTCCTTCACTTTTCCCATCGCCCACTCACTTAAACTCCATAGTTCTCTACTTTTGCACCATTTCATTGTCAAAGTTTGGGGTTTTTGGTGAGGGCATTGCATTGGGGAAGCATCCATCATCAACCAAAGAGCATTTGCAAGCATCTAGAGTATCTCCACCCAAGTAAGTCATGCAATTTCATTTTTAGGGTTTCTAAAATTGAAATTCGATGAAGAACATGTGTAGAAGCATGATAAATTAGGGCTTTTGATTTCTATGCATGATTTGATGAAATAGAAACATTTTGCACCGATTAAATTTCATGATTGTGGTCTACAACTGAGAAATTTGTGATTGGGTGGAGATTAGAGACGATTAGACAAAGTTTTTGCAAAATTCTCGTCGTCACCGCTGAGCGGTCTGTGGACGTTGGGCGGTGGGCGACATATTTTTTTTTTGCCTTCTTTTGAGATGCAGGTGGTGCTGAGGGGCCTTGTTTTGCCCTCAACGCTGGACAATGCTGGAATGAGATGTGTTTGATGGTTTGCTAACCTTTAATGGTGAAGAAAGGGAAGAAAAGAAAAAGAGAGAGGAGGAGGAGGAGAGAAAAAAGAAAGAATCATATGAAAAACCCTTTCCTCACCCAAAGAAGTATCATAGGAAGGAGAAGGAAAAACAGTTTGAGCAATTCATGGAAATCTTCAAGAAATTAGAGATTAAAATTCCTATGATTGGAACATTGCAACAGGTTCCTGGTTATATTAAATTCCTGAAAACATTCAACAAAAAGAGAAAAAAAATCCAGAAAAGGGAACAATTGAGGCTCATGACAATTGTAGTGGGTCAAGCTAATGACGTTAAAGAAGCGATTGCTGGGAGGAAACCCAGTTTCTGATTTTTGTTTCTTTTATTTAGTTGTGTGGTGCGGATTTGATTTTGTTTTCCAGTAATGACAGCATCTGTTGATGGATGCTGGACAACATCTACTAATGGATGCTGTTACGATGAATGATAGCAAATTTTTCTGAACTTTTCTTTTTAGTTGATTTAATTGTGTGGTTTTGATTTGATTTTTTCTTTGTGTGTTTGAGTTTTTTTTAGGTTAAATGTTGCTTCTGATGGCAGTAATGATAGCATCTACTGATGGATGCTACTATGGAAGAGGATGGTGATTAGACATCTATTGATGGATGCCGATGAAGATGAGAGCGATTGGTGTCTACTGAGGGATACGAATGAAGATAAGAAATATTAGCATCTACTGATGGATGCTATGTGATTAGACATCTACTGATGAATGTTACTGACAGCATCTACTGATGGATGCTATGATGATGAAGATTGGGTCAAGCTAGTGACGTTAAAGAAGCACTTACTTGGAGGCAACCCAGTTTTCTAAACTTATCTTTCTAATTTATGTTCGTGTTTATGTTCTAGTATAGGCTACTGTACTTGGCTTGAATTAACTTTACTGCTGCGTTTGTGATGCTCTAGTATATTGATTGATGTTGAGATGATGCATGATGTGTTTATATATAGGTGATGGCTCACAGTGTATGAAATATGTGCTTGAGGTAAAATTTGATTGAGATACTAAGCATGGTGTTTATTTGAATTCTAGAACTTGATAGTCGACCTGTGTGAGGTTTGGGCTTCAGAATTTTTTTTGAATAATTGCTATTACTTTGGAAGCATGAATGATTTTTCCCAAATTTGCCCATATGATCAAGGCCATCTTTTGTTATCCCTAATTCTTTTAGCCTTCACATGATTTTTGTCCACTGAAAAGAAAACAGTTTGTTTTAATTTGAACCTTGAGCCTTATGCATGTTTTGAAAACCCTTTTTGAAAATCATTACCTTGAGTTAAGTTGAGAACATCTGATGAGGTACTGATAAAGGTTCAAGTTTAGGGTTGCTTGAAAGCAACCCCTTTTTTCTAGGCAGTGAGCAATTGAAAAAAGCAAAAGCAAAAAGAAAAGAAAAATGAAAAGAAAAGAAAAGCTCACTACAAGGGAAAGCTGGGAATAAGTGAAAAAGAAAGAGAGTTTGTTCTTGAATGATGAAATCATAAATGTCTCTCTTAAGTCAAGGATTTTGCTGACCAGAAAAACCTATTTCCTTCTTAGCTCAGCCATGTTACAAGTCATGAAAAGCCCTTGTGATGAAAACTTGTTTGTGAGTATGTTTGATTGTGGCTAAATGAAAGGAAAAGTTAATTTGTGTGACATTGTGATAGTAGAGTGATAAAGACACCAACACCTCACTATACACCTTTGAGTTTGAGTGATACACTTTTGAGTGCTTGAGTGATACACTTTTGAGTGCTTGAGTGAAACACTTTCCTTGGTGAGGAGTAGTTCTTTGAATACATGATTTCATCTTTGCTTGGTTGATTGGTCATTCATAAGGATAGCATCTGTTGAAGTATATGAGCATCACAGTGAATTTGATTAAATTAAGTCATATGTACATCTTGACTAACATCCTTATGTTGAGTTGATAAAAGTGATTTCTTGTCTTGGAAGAAAAAGGTTTTGAAAAATGTTGAATCATTGTAGTAATTATTATGAAAAGCTGAGTTACATTTTGTTTTGCTTGATGACAAGCAAAGTTTTAAGTTTGGGGTTGTGATAACTGTTGAAAATCCTGTTATGTGCTATTGATCAACTACATTCATATTTAATTTTCTGTTTTTGCATCTGAAACCAATGATCTCATTTTCTTTAAGTCTTAATTAATCGAGTTATCACACGACTGTCTAGTGTCGAGAGTCTTCTGGGAAACGATACTTGGTCTTACCATTTTATATTACTTGTGTGATTCAGTACACTTGTCGATCCATCAACAGGTTTAGAAACACCTATCTTGTTACCACAAGAGATGATACTGACTTCCCCAAAAGGTCACAAGAGATGAAAACCTCCTCTGAGTGTTTCACAAAGGATGAACGCTTCCTTTGAATCTTCATAAAGGATGAACACTCAGAAACAACAGCAGCACTTAATCACACTCTTAGTGAAAGTTCTTGCTCTTGCTAACAACAAGTTCTCAAAGCCAGTTCACAAGAGTTACAAAAACCCTAGGTTAAATTTTACTTTGTTAAAAAGCGTACAGTTTTTTTTTAGAATTAGAGTCTAAAACATCTTTATAAACAACTCACTCAATGACACCTCCAAAAATCAGTTGTCTGCCTTTTCTTGTGTGATAATCAATTATCCTACTTAGGTAATCGACTATGCATTTAATGAATGCACAACAGTGAAAAAATGTGTTCAAAAACTCCAACAGTTAGTCGTGATAATCGATTATTATAAGTCATAATCGATTATGGATAATCGATTATTAGTCTCTAGTAATCGATTATTCTAGAGGCCAAAATAGAGTTTTTAGCATTTTGAAAAACCTCTTTATGATAATTGATTATCTTAAGTAGTTAATCGATTATTGTAGAGTATTATTGACTCCAAAGAGAAAGTTGAAGCATACAATACAAGGAATCAAAAACACTAAGCCCTATACAAAAACTATTTATTACAAAAGCTTTTACACATAATACAAGTCTTCATAAAGGTCCTTTTGCAAAGAGAGCGCTTTAAACATGATTTGGGCATAATCAAAACTTCTATCTTGTAAAGAGACTGTATAACCTCTACATTTCAAGTGGTAGATCAACTACCACAAATCAAAAGGTCAGAGGGATTTCCCTCAAGATTTTTATATTGTATCATTCATTTACCTTTTTTATAATCCTTTAATTTATCTAAATTGTTTTACTATAGGTGTAATGCAATATAAAAAACCTAAGACATATGAGTGTGATTACTAGGGCATGCAATGGATGGAAACCAATGTGCAAGCGAGTTACCAAAGTAATTAGGATTAGGTAATATACTATATATAACCCATTATTAACTTTTATATGAAAAAATGTTAACTTCAATTCACCTGCTACAGAATTTTAAAGATAAACAACCATTAGGTCCAAAAGCATTATCCTATGTTCATGATGCGTGGCAAAGTATTTTCCTCCTTAGATATAAGAATATAAAGTATATTTAGAGTTAGAGTTTAGTTTTTAATACTTTGATAAATATTAGTTAGTTATTTGTTACAAATTGGACATCTTTAAATCATTTGAATTATCTTTCTAATTTGTGTTTGAAGTATCTATGTTTAAACTTTTCCTGATAGAATTGTTGTAAAACAAACATTATATATGAATTTATTTATTTTTTAAAAAAACTCCTTCTTCACGACAATTCTTACCGTAATCGTCATTGTATACCTATTTTCAATGACGGTTATAACCATAACAATGGTTGTATCTTAAATCTAATTTTTTTGGTTTTTTATTTTCAGATAGATTATAACAACGGTTGTCAATCGTCATTATAAACCATTTTTGAACTTCTTTTTCATTGTTTTTTTATTAAACTTTGACAACGAGTTTCAAACTGTTGTGTTTTAAAGAAAATAACGACAATTAAAATTATTGTTGGTTATCCAAACTTTTAACGACAGTCATTTTAACAACGATTTTAATGTCGGTGTAGAAATGTTATTTTAATTGTCTTTAAAAGTCTTTGAGATATTGGAATGAATGGAAACTAAAATGAATGAATTAATGTTAATTTGATTAGTTCAATTTTTATAAATATTTACTTAATTACAAAGGTAAAATAAAAGACTAGGATATCACATGTAATTATTACAATGAAGTCTATATAGAATCTCATTTATCGACGTTGAAACAAATAAAAGTCTAAAATCCAATTATTTCTACTGCTTATGTTATTGTTACTGAATTGGTCATTGGGCAAGCTGTAGAGAAAACTGAACGACAAACAAAGACGGTGGGAAAAATACGGAATACTTTGTTACTTAGTCTGGTTTTTATGAAAGCTTTAACAATTTATGGACTGATTGTAGCGTTAAGACTTTTATTTCCTAATCGTTTTCTTTAAAATACATATGTGGACTTCCTTTTTCTAGTAAATTAATTAATTGACTCTATTTAATTAATTTAACATCCTTATTTATAATTTAAATGAAGAATAATAATGAAGAATTCAAATGAAATAACTAGATAATCAACTTGCCCTTCTATATTTGTTATTATTTCAGTTTATCATTTATTGTTTTTAAAACCCCACTTCTTTACTATTTATATTTCCAACATTTTACTACATATTTTAATATGTATTATTTTAAGTATAATGATAAATTGAATTTATGTTGAGATGATTAGGGTTAACCTTATTATACTTTTACTTGTTCAAAGAGTAGTGCATTAAAGAACTTATATTTATTTGATTACACCTGCGGTAACAATCATTGGTATACATAATTACTATTGTTGTTAATATATATCATTATTTGACATGTCTGATAGAAAACGTGTAAAAAGTCCAATTTTAAGGTTTAAGATTAAGAAAGTTTTAAGATTAACGAAGATCTTGATGGTGGATTTGTCGAGACATTTATTGTTGTTCTTTCAACTATTAAAACAGAGTATATTAATTTTATTTGTGCTTGAGACTTTTGAATAAACTTAAACATATTCAATATAACATGATCATCATGTGATTATAAGTCAACTATTAGCATTAGAAAAAATCTTGCCATACACCTAATAAGCAAATATAGTAAAGTGCGTTTCTATTGTTTAATATATCTTGCAAAGATAGTTAATTTAGTGCATTGCAGAACCCACATGATTAACTATAGATTTGATTATTCAAGTCTTTTCAATTTCAATGAAGTAAATTAAGGGTATATTGTAGTTACAATAGAAAGAATAATTTTGTTATTATTAGATGATGTTTTTTTTTTTGTTACAATGGAGAGAATAAATAGTTATTAATAGTGTTATACATACGAATATACAATGATATTTGTTGTTACATATTTGAAGGTTATACATCAGTCGTAGTGATGCAGGAAAATTATCGATCAATCTATAAGTTACCTATATTATTTGTTTAGATTTCTTTCAATAACCAGAGTGTACCGCTCCTAAGTGACATTTAATTTTAGGACAAGAGTTTACGATATTAAAAAAAATAAAAAATAAAAAACAAGTTAAAATTATCACAACCACACATGATGATCATATAATGCTCGAATATATATATTTAATAAATTTCTATACACCTTATTTGTCTTTGACATGTGATCATAAATTATAAAAACCAATAGTAATACAGTAATAATATAATAGTCAAACGTTTAAATAGTATAAAAAATTATATAAAAGAAAATTATTAAATATATTTTTTATAGTACAAAATTTGATATAATAAAAATAAAAGTTAAGATAAATGTACTATAATGAACTATACACCTGGTTGGAAGCTTTCTTCTTCAGAAATCTGTCATTTAAAAACACATTATAAATGCAAAACTAGGTATTCATGACCGTTCTAATAATTATATTTTGAACTTCAACTTCCAACAAAAACTTATGATAATAGATTATTGTTTTAAAATATAAAACTCAACACACGATATAATCAAATATGGCTCCTCATAATCAATTATTCCAAAACCTAATGACATTTTGTAAGGGACAGGATAATTGATTATCAACAAGGGATAATCGATTATTGCACATAAGAAGATCTCTAAGAGATTTTAATATCCCTAAATCCATTCTAAATGCTTAGGTGAAAATGTTTGTTAATTGCTGCTTGGTATCTACATATTTTATCTCACAATCTCCCTTTTGGACGTGGTCTCTAAGAAAGTGATGCCTAATCTATATATATTTGGTTCTAGAATGGGATTCTTAGTAAGATTTATGGCACTTGTATTATTACACCTAAGCAGTATACGATCTACAAATATATCAAAGTTCTCTAATTGTTGTTTCATCCATAAAATTTGTGCACAACAATTACCTGTCGTAATATACTCAGCCTCAGTGGTTGATAGGACTACATAGGCTTGTTTCTTAGAATGCCAGAAAACTAAGGATTTACATAAGAGGTGACATGTACCACTAGTGCTCTTTCTATCTACCTTACAACTTCCATAATCAGCATCAGAAAACCCTAAAAGACTAGGTTCAACTCCTGAAGGATACCACAAACCAAATGAAACAGTTCCCTTAAGATAGTTTAAAATACGCTTAATTGCAGTGAGATGAGATTCCCTAAGACTAGATTGGTACCTAGCACATACGCATATATTTTGCATGATATATGACCTACTAGTAGTAAGATATAATAAAGATCCTATCACGCATCTATACAAAGTTTGGTTTTTCGATCGTACCTGATTTATCCTTGTCTAAATAACATGAAGTTGTCATAGGAGTGGATGCCTCTTTAGATGTCCATTTCAAACTTTTTAAGGATTTCCCCCTTTAGAAACATCTATGATTATATTGTCGAGCAATCATCCTTAGGGTTGTTGCCAAGTCTTAGTTAAATCTTCGGGTTGAGAAATTTCATAATTTTTTTCTTCATTTGTTGTCTTTTGCAAGTCTTATTCTCCACCTACATATGAGTTATATGAATTAAGAGGTTTTTCCTCAAGGTCCACAATTTCTTCAAAGACAATGTGCATGGATTCTTCTATTTCAAACGTTCTCGATTAAAAACTCTATAAGCTTTGCATGTAAGAGAATATCTTAGAAAAATAGCTTCATCGGATTTTGAATCAAATTTTCCCAAATTTTTCTTTCCATTATTCAACATAAACCATTTACATCCAAATATTTTCAAATGTGAAACATTATGCTTTCTTACTTTAAGTTCATAAGGAGTACATTTTAAAATAGGAGTAATAAGAATTAAGTTTAAAACATAAAAACCAATACTAACAACATCCACCCAAAAATGTTTTGGAATCTTAGATTCATTTAATAAAGTTCTAACAATTTCTTCTAAAGATAAATCTTTCTTTGTACTACTCCATTTTGTTGAGGAGTTCTAGGTGTAGAAAAATTATGAGAAATGTCTTGTTCTTCACAAAAAATTTAAAAGATTCATTTTCAAATTCCTCTCCATGATCACTTCTAATAGCTTTTATTTATAAATTCTTTTCATTTCTGAACTTGGTTTGCAACCTTTTTAAATACTTTCAAATTTTCATTTTTAAGAGTATTAAAGAATGTTCATGTATACCTTGAATAATCATCTATTATAACTAAAGCATAATAATTTCCTCCAAATAAAATTATCCTAGAAGGACCAAATATATTCATGTGAAAAAGTTATAATGGTTTTACACTTGAAACAATATTTTTCGAATGAAAAGATTATTTTACTTGTTTACCCTTTTGACATGCAACACATAATTTATCTTTTACAAATTTTAGTTTTGGTAGAGCAATTACTAAATCTCTATACATAAACTTATCCAATTGTTGCATATGAATATGAGCAGCCTTTTCAAGCCATAACTATGAATTTTCTTCTTTCACTACTAAACATGAAATATTTTTAATAGATGCATTTTCTAGATCAATTAAAAAAATATTATTATGTCTAATACCTTTCAAACCAATTTCAAAAGAATCTTTTTCATTAATAATGCATATTTTTTGTTCAAAGGTTACCTTGAGTCCTTTGTCATAGAGTTGGCTTATATTGAGTAGATTGTGTTTCAATCCTTCCTCAAGTAGTACATCTTTTATCATCAAGGTATCTACACTTTCAATGTCTCTTATTCCAAGGATTATTCCCTTGTTGTTGTCGCCATATGTGACAAAGCCTTCTTTTTTTTGGAAGTTTGTAAATTTCTTTTTATCCCCGGTCATGTGTCTTGAAGATACACTGTCAAGATACGACATGGACTTCTTAGATTTTTACTGTTGTGCATTCATTAAATGCATAATCGATTACCTAAGTAGGATAATTGATTATCACACGAGAAAAGGCTGACAACAGATTTTTGCAGGTGTCCTTGAGTGATGTGTTTATAAGATGTTTTAGACTCTTATAACGGTCCAAAAACCGTTATTTTTATACTTAAGTTTGATACAAAACACTCCCTTTATGACTTAGAAACTAGCTTGAAATCATGCATTTTACTTAAGTTAGGAAATAAGAGTGTCAAAGGTGGTTTTATGGGTATTATGCTTGGTTTTTCTTGTTTTGGCAAGAATTTACATGAATTGAATGAAGGAAGCTGAAGTAGGAAGGACTTGGACTTAAGAGAAGGTGGAAAAGTGAACAAATAAAGAAATGCAGCCACCGCTCAGCGCAAATCCACCGCTGAGTGCCAGCTTTGTAAAAGACTTCTCTGGCCAATGCCAGGGCGCCCACGCTGAGGGGAAAATTAAGTGTCGCGCCTACCGCTGAGCGGTACCGCTGAGCGCCAGTCTCTTTAGACAGACACTGCCAAACGCTTAAGCGCCAACGCTGAGGGAAAGCATGGGTATCGCGCTCACCGTTGAGCAGCGCCGCTGAGCATCACACTTATGGGCCTTGGGCCAATTTTCTGCTATTTTTCAGAGTTTATAAATAGCTTTGCACGACCCTTAGAGGTCATCTTTTGGCATAAGAGACGCAGAAACACTCTTTTCACCCCTTGGAGGAGGATTTTAGATGCGGGAGCTCCAATCTAAAAGTCTAGGGTTTTATCTTTTCATTCTTTTCATTTATTTCATCTAGTTTCACCATGTTTATGGTGAACTAAACTCCATTGTTGTTGGGGAAAATGATGTAACCCTTTGAAACTCTCATATATTGAATTGTTGCTTCATTCATACGCTTGATTTCATTAATTGTTAGAGTTTTTCGTCTATTATCATTGCATGCTTTGTTTAAGACATTATTCAATAGCATAATCTCTGATTATATCTATATGGACACATGTGGGTAGATCTATACATGGGGAAATTCTCTTGGGAGCAATATTACCTAGACATAGGGATAGGAGGACAAATTACCTTAAGCTTTTGTGCGAATTAATGTAATGCATGATCAATTGCTAGGGAGACTAGACATAGTAAACTAGTGATTAGGAGTAGGCTCTTTTCACCAAGACATTGGGATTAGGATAAATTATAAAGTGGCACTAACATTAATGAAAGAGTAGAATTCATAAGATATATGAGATTGGATTGGGAGGAATCGGAAAACCCCAACAACACCATTCATCCATATCGTACAACTGTCAATTGATCACTTTTGCATGCATATTTCAATTTTGTCTCTTTCATTATAAAATCCTAATTTTCGTTTTACAAGTCTTATTATAATCAACAAATCACACGAACGTCTAGGACTATGAGTCTCTAGGGAAACGATACTTGTTCTTACCATTTATATTACTTGATTACGATTCGGTACACTTGCCGGAGTCTTAACAAACTCTTATTCTAACACATAATTGAACATTTTTTGGAAAAGTAAATTGTGACCTAGGGTTTTTGGAGCTCTTAAGAACTTGGTGTTGGCAAGAGTGAGAACATTCATTGGAATTGTGATTGAGTGTTGTTGTTTTTGCTGAATGAAGCTTTTCATCCTTTATGAAGATTCAAAGGAAGTTTTCATCCTTTAGGAAGCATTCGGAGGAGGCGTGCATCATTGTGGTCTTTAGGGGTAATGAGTATCATGGTAACAAGATACGTGTTCCTAAACCTTAAAATTGTTTTTCTGTGTGATTGTAATAGTTTATTGGTTTTGTGATAGTGGAAAGGTAATCTCTATTTGGGATAAACAACTAGACGTAGGATCCCTGTGATCTGAACTAGTATAAAATCATTTGTTCAATTTTCTCTTTTCCCTTACTTTTTATAATTGTTTAAATTATTCACTAAGTAAGTTTATTTTGAGAGAAAATAATAAAAGGCACACATTTGTGATAAGAAATCAATTCACCCCCTCTTGGTTTATTTGTTCATGTTAACCATTATATTACACCATTATGACATGTTTCTCCTTGCTTCATTTAAAACATCTCATATTCTTGAATCAAGGTATTCCTTCTTGCTCTTCTTACATCATCAGTTCCTTCATGAGTAATCCTTAGCATCTCCTACATTTCTTGAGCACTTTTATAGACAGAGATCCTGTAAAACTCATCATTAGTTAGAGCAGATGATATAATGTTACGAGCCCTTACATCCTATTGAGATTTCTTCTGTCATTAGCATTCCATTGGTCACGGGGTTTGGCTTCCTGCAAATTGTTAATAAAAATAGTTGGAAGAAAATCACCATTTGTGAAATTTTTCCAAATTTCACTATCAAAAAATTTCATAAAACTTTGCATTATGACTTTCCAGAAGGTATAGTTTTTACCAGTGAATAAATGAGGTTTTTTGATAGGTGCAGCCTCAGCAAAGGTTTGATGTTACCCCGCAATTTGAATATATCAAAGCAAGCACTAATATAAATTGATAGAGCGATTCAGTGAAATGATTAGCATGAACAATAAACCAAGAGAGGGGTGAATTGGTTTCTTATCCCAAATGTGTGCCTATTATAATTTTCTCTAAAAAAAACTTACTTAGCGGATAAATTAAACAGATATATAAGATTAAAGAAAAAGAAAAAGATGATTTTATATTGGTTCAGATCACAAGGATCCTATGTCTACTTGTTAATCCCAAATAGAGATAAAAATTTTACTATCACAACACCAATAAATTGTTACAATCACACCCAAAAAAAAAGTTTAAGGTTTAGAAACACCTATCTTATTACCACAAGAGATGAATACAAACTTCCCCAAAAGGTCACAAGGGATGAAAACCTCCTCTGAGTAATTCACGAAGGATGAACGCTTCCTTTGAATCATCATAAAGGATGACAGGCTCCATTCACCAATAGCAGCAGCACTTAATCACACTCTTAGTGAAAGTTCTTGCTCTTGCTAACAACAAGTTCTCAAAGCTAGTTCACAAGAGTTACAAAAACCCTAGGTCACATTTTACATTGTTAAAAAACGTACAGTTCTGTGTTATAATGAGATTCTAAAACATCTTTATAAACACCTCACTCAAGGACACCTCCAAAAATCCGTTGTCTGCCTTTTCTTATGTGATAATCAATTATCCTACTTAGGAAATCAATTATGCATTTAATGAATGCACAACGGTAAAAAAATGTGTTCAAAAACACCAACGGCTAATCGTGATAATCGATTATTATAAGTCATAATTGATTATAAATAATTGATTATTAGTCTCTTGTAATCGATTATTCAAGAGGCCAAAATAGAGTTTTTAGCATTTTAAAAAACCTCTTTATGATAATTGATTATCTTAAGCAGGTAATCGATTACTATAGAGTATTATTGACTTCAAAGAGAAAGTTCAAGCATACAATACAAGGAATCAAAAACACTAAGCCCTATACAAAAACTATTTATTACAAAAGCTTTTACACATAATACAAGTCTTCATAAAGGTCCTTATGCAAAAAGAGCGCTCTAGACTTGATTTGGGCATCATCAAAACTTCTATCTTGCAACAATACCGTATAACCTCCACATTTCAAGTGGTAGATCAACTGCAACAAATAAAAAGGTCAGAGGGATTTCTGTGACACTTTGGCACTAACAAGGGCGGGGAGTGATCGCCGGTGCAAGAGGTACGAAGTGCGAGAGGCACAAACAAAGAGCGGCTCCTGGCAGGCTTCGAGTGGAAGGGGCACATGGAAGAATCGAACATACACCGGAATGAGAGGGATCTAGAGACTATATAGGTATGGGACTATACGGTTGAAGGATAGCTTAAAGGAATTGATTTGGCTACTCATATTAACAAATGCATTTGTTTTTTGGTAGCCTAACCCATAAGAACTCTATGGTTAAGCGTGTTTAGTCTGGAGTAATTTAGGGATAGGTGACCTTCTAGGTATTGATGTGTGAGGGCAGTCAATATTCTCTATAAGTTATATGATAAACAACCATTGGATCCAAAAGCATTAGCCTATGTTCAAGATGCGTGGACAAAGTATTTTCTTGCTTAGATATAAGAATATAAAGTATATTTATAGTTAGAGTTTAGTTTATAATACTTTGATAAATATTAGTTAGTTATTTGTTACAAATTGGACATCTTTAAATCATCTGAATTATTTGTTTAATTTGTGTTTGAACTATTTATGTTTAAACTTTTCCTGACAGTGGTAAAACAAACATTATAAACCATTTTCGAACTTCTTTTTCATTGTTTTTTAATTCAGCTTTGATGACGAGTTTCAAACTGTTGTGTTTTAAAGAAAATAACGACAATTAAAATTATTGTTGTTTATCCAAACTTTTAGCGACGGTCATTTTAACAACGATTTTAATGTCGGTGTAGAAAAGTCTTTTCAACATTAGTAAGATATTAGAATGAATGAAAACTAAAATGGATGAATTAATGTTAATTTGATTAGTTCAATTTATATAAATATTTACTTAATTACGAAGGTAAAATAAAAGACTAGGACTTCACATGTAATTATTACAATGAAGTCTATATAGAATATCATTTATGGACGTTGAAACAAATAAAAGTCTAAAATCCAATTATTTATGCCGTTTCTGTTATTGTTGTTGGATTGGTCATAGGGCAAGCTGTAGAGGAGATTGTACAACAACTAGAGGCAGAAAAAAAAAATATGAGGTACTTTATTATTTAGTCTTACTTTCATGGAAACTTTAACAATTTCCAGCCTGATTATAGCAATGTCACTTTTATTTATTAATCCTTTTGTTTAATTCTAGAAAGGTAGGAATATATATATGTGGACTTCCTTTATCGAGAAAATTAATTAATTGATTCTATTTAAGTAATTTGACATCTTATCATAATTTAAATGAATAATAATCATATTTTAATGAATGAAGAATTCAAATGGAATAACTAGATAATCAACTTGCCCTTCTATATTTGTTCTTATTTATGTTTATCATTTATTGTTTTTAAAACCCCACTTCTTTACTATTTATAACATCTCGATTTTTTTTGTATGTCTCAATTATGAGGAAAATTTTAAACTTTTTAAAATTGTAATATCATCGCGAAAATCCAGTTATATGATACCAAAATTAATACAATCAAATCGAAATAAAGTAAACTCAATAATATTGTTTCTAAAATTGATAGCATAAAAGTTTTAAATAACCCAAGTCAACTTCCCACTCTCGCGTCTCTTTCATACATCTGGTGCATCTGTAACATCCCTTGCTCCCGTATAACCAAAGGTCATACGATCATCACAAAACACACACACAACCACAACACAAACAAATATGGGTAAACTACCATAGCACAACCAATAACAATAAAATCTATATATGGGAAGCAAGCACAACTTAATAACAATTCAATCAGTTACAACCATCCTACTACCAGAATCATTTATACACCATGATCATTATCAACATCCTCGTTAACTATATCAAGCATATACCATCAATATCGTCCTTATCAACTCTAACCTGTTCACCAAAACAGGACACCTCTTCACCAAAACAGGACACCTGTTCACCAAAACAGGATAGTCGAACCTTGTCTTTTCTACCTTCTCTTATAGATGAAGAACATCATATCTAGTATTACAAAATACACAAGAGAATACAACGTACATGTTATTGCACATATAAAAACTCATCATAGGAACCCGTACAAGATAATAAAGCTCAAAATCACACTTAACACCATAGTCAATCTTCATCGTCAATCTGTTTTACAAATTTTCTACGGGAACAACCAATAGATATCCAGTAACAAGTTTCCCAATTTTCGAAACTAAAATTCTAAAACAACCGAAACATAACAGTTCCCAAAACGGCTTAAAAAAAAAATCATACCAAAATATATGTATATATTATGTGAAATGCACCTAATATATAAAACTCCTACGCTTCACGGATTCAGAGAAAAATCCCCGCACATTTTTTTTAACTTATATATCTTTCCTAAATCTAACATATATTTAAATAAATTAAATACTTCTACAATGATTCACTTAATCCTACGTGGCAACTTAAAATAGGAAAACAAATATTTCTTAGCCCTTCATCTGACAGAAATAAATGAACCTACCCCGCACCAAAACTTTATTCATTTCTGAAACATGTTAACCCACTTTTTCCTAATTGTTTCATCTTTATATATATAAATTTCACTACATATTTTAATAAGTATTATTTTAAGTGAAATGATAAATTGAATTTATGTTGAGACGATTAAGGTTAACACTAGTACGGAAAGGGCTTTAGACGTCTGTTATTTTGAATTTTTAACGTCAGTTTCCGATCCGACGTCTTTATGGGTAACGTTAATGGAATGTTGGACTCTATAGGTCAGACGTCTATATAGACGTCCAACTATATAAGTCAAACTTCTATATAGACGTCGGACTCTATAGGTCAGACGTCTAAAACGTCGCCGTATTTGATTAGATTTTTCTCTGCTTGAGGCCTCTCGGGTTGCTCCTGGCTCATGGCGATTCGAGTTTACAACTTTATATTTTAGTTGAAGAGAATGAATTGTATGTTTTTTTTTGTATTGGATGGTTTTAAAAATGTAGTGAGGGGATTCGAAGAGTGCAAAACGCAAGAAATCGCTGCCCAAGGACACGAGCAAAATTGCACCAAAACCCAATGAAAACGCATTTTAATCGTTTCAAATGAAAGATAATTCATCAAAGAGTAATGTAATCAGAGTAAAATTAATTTTAAACGGTGCAAAAGTGAGAAAATGAACCTGAAAAACGCTTCCCGTTGAGAGAAAACGCTAGGAAGATGATGAACAGTGAGTGTGCGTAACTGCTGTCACGCGTTCGCAGTGTTTTAATGCAGACATTTAGAAGTCGGTTCCCCCATAGCAAACGTCTATAGACGTTGATTCCCCCACAATAAATGGCTTTAGAAATCGGAGTGGCGGGATTAGACGTCTAAATGGAGTCAAAAAGTGACTTTTTAAATTTTCGGGCTGAGTATTTGGAAGTCGGTTCCCGCCATAACAGACGTATATAGACGTCGGTTCCCCCTACAACAGACATCTAAATGACTTTAGAAGTCAGA
Organism: Vigna reflexopilosa; assembly: GCA_027742785.1. NCBI lineage: Eukaryota > Viridiplantae > Streptophyta > Magnoliopsida > Fabales > Fabaceae > Vigna > Vigna reflexopilosa. The sequence continues at coordinate 9,779,617 of CM050928.1, read as the reverse complement.
GTGGCGGGATCAGACGTCTAAATGGAGTCAAAAAATGGCTTTTCAAATTTCTGCGCTGAGTATTTAGAAGTTGATTCCCACCATAACAGACGTCTATAGACGTCGGTTCCTCCCACAACAAACGTCTAAATGGCTTTAGAAGTCGGTTACTAGGGGCATCGACGTCTAAGTCAACTTTTCACCTACCTTGTCAAGCATATAGATGTCGGGGTGGTGGGAAGAGACGTCTATATGGTGAAAAAAAATGACTTTTTACCTACTTGTCAGACTCGTAGACGACGATTAGGGGGGCGACGTCTATAAAATTATAGACGTCGGAGACCCTCCTAACCGACGTCTATATGACCAACTTATTTACGAAAATGTCACCAATCAATAATTTACATTGAATATTTTGTGATCCGACATTTAAGAGGTAACGTTAACGGTCAATTTTGCACTAATGTAACCTTATTATACTTTTACCTGTTCAAAGAGTAGTGCATTAAAGAACTTATATTTATTTGATTGCACCTGCGGTAACAATCATTGGTATACATCATTACTATTGTTGTTAATATATATCATTATTTGACATGCATGATAGCAAACGTGTAAAAAGTCCAATTTTAAGGTTTAAGATTAACAAAGTTTTAAGATTAACGAAGATCTTGTTGGTGGATTTGTGAAAGGCATTTATTTTAAGAAAGTTGTTGGAAGTTTGGTGGCCTAATATAATATATAGTGTGAACTTAATTATCAAATATACATTTGAAACAACTCATTGTATTTACAAGCTCTCTGAAAAGAATATTAACGTTCTGAAAAGAATATTAACGTACTTAATTAAATAAACTATCGACTTTAAGATCTTTTATATGAAAGGAAGAGAAAAAGACTTCTTTACTCTTACAAATTTTGATTATACAGGAGTGAAGAAAATTATAAAAATAATTTACTTATGTTTTCATATTGAATTTGGGAGTAGTGTTAACCAATTGTTGTTCTTTCAACTATTAAAACAAAGTATATTAATTTTATTTGTGCTTGAGACTTTTGAATAAACTTAAACATATTCAATATAACATGATCATCATGTGATAATAAGTCAACTATTAACGTTAGAAAAAAAACTGGCCATACACCTAATAAGCAAATATAGTAAAAAAACTGGCCATACATCTAATAAGCAAATATAGTAAAGTGCGTTCTATTGTTTAATAGATCTTGCAAAGAGTTAATTTAGTGCATTGCAGAACCCATGATTAACTATATTATTAACTATAGATTAACTATATTCAATTTCAATGAAGTAAATTAAGTGTATATTATAGTTATTACAATAGAAAGAATAAATTTTTGTTATTATTAGAAGATGATTTCTTTTATGTTACAATGGAGAGAATAAATTGTTATTAATATTGTTATACATATAAATATAAAATGATATTTGTTGTTACCTATTTGAAGGTTATACATCACTCGTATTGATGCAGGAACATTATCGATCAATCATAAGTTACTTATATTATTTAGGTTTAAACCATTTAGACGTTCTATTTTTGTTAGTATTTTCAATTTGGTTCCCTTCTTTTAAAGTTTCTCAATTGAGTCTTTATAAGTGCTAATTTGAAACAATTTAGCCCTGCTGTTAAAAATCGTTAACGTTGTTAAAATTCTGCACAGATGAAAGGGTGATGTGTCAATTTTTAAACACATGGCTCTCTGATTTCTGCCTCCTCCCTCACGCCCTCCCCCATCCCTGCATCGGCGTCACCTACCCCGTAGCGGCTCCTCCAACCACCACTCCTAGGAGGTGGAGCACATCTTCGGTGGCCTCGAGCAACTGAAGACAACGTCAACAACTCTTCACTGCATCTTAAACAATAATCCTCCATTTCCACCATTAAATCCTCCATTCCCATTACCACCACCACTTTCACCTGCATATCCTTCGTTTCCACCACCAAAACCTCCATTTCCACCGCCGCCCTCCCTCTGGGTTCACCTTCGTCTACGTCGGCCCCGAACGCACGTGCTTTGCCATCCCCGCGCGTTTCCTCAACCTCCCCATCTTCGAGGGGCTCCTCAAACAAACCGAGGAGCAGTTTGGACTCCGAGGTAACGGCGGTTTGGTCCTCCCTTGCCAAGTCCCCTTTTTCTCTAACGTCGTTAAATTTCTCCACAAGGACGAACATAAGTACGGAAAACTCTCTCTCCAAGACTTCCTCAACTTGGTCTCCGATATTGACCTTTCCGATTCCTGTAAGGAAAACGTCGTCGTTTTCACCCTTCTGCTGCAGAAAGCAGAGGTTTGACGTCCCCATTTCCTTTTCTTTTTTCTCATTGTTAGAATCTGAATTTGTAAATGAAAAACTACCCAGGAATCTTTTTTCTTCTCTTTTTTTGTAATGGGTTTTTGGTTCTTCTCATCCTTGGATCCATTCCTCAAATTTTCAAGGAGGGTTTCAACGAGATGTCTTAGAACTTTTCCTTAGGCTCTGTTTTTTTTTTTGCTTGCTAGATTGGGTTGTCTTTCACTGTTTGTTTTAACGGATGGATGCTTAATTTTATGATCAAATTTTAGTGATCAATGAAGAATTTCATGGTTAGTTGTAACTCTGGATCTGTGTTTTTTTTTTAGAATATCTAGCATTTTTTTTGCTTGGTCTTATCTTCATGAATGCAACAAATGGGTATATGTATATGCTAAACATATACTAGTTTATATACGTCTCAGGATTCTCAATTTGAGTGGTTATAAATGCAACTGGTTTGGTCTCTTTCGCGTTAACTCTTTTACGTTCCAAAGTTGATACTTCGTATTCATGTTCTTCACTTTTACTTTGATTGTAAAAATCAAACTGTGAGTGAACAAACTAGTAACAAACTGGAAATGGAGGATTTGGAGGCGGGGGCGGAGGTGGAGGAGGTGGAAATGGAGGTTTTGGTGGTGGGAACGGAGGATATGCAGGTGGAAGTGGTGGTGGTAATGGGAACGGAGGATTTAATGGTGGAAATGGAGAATTATTGTTTAAGATGCAGTGAAGAGTTGTTGACGCTGTCTTCAGCTGCTGGAGGCCACCAGAGATGTGCTCCACCTCCTGGAAATGGTGGTTGGAGGAGTCGTTGCAGAGTAGGTGATGCCGATGCAGGGATGGGGGAGGGCGTGAGGGAGGAGGCAGAGAAATCAGAGAGCCACGTGTTTAAAAATTGACACATCACCCTTCCATCTGTGCAGAATTTTAACAACGTTAACGATTTTTAACGGCAGGAGCTAAATTGTTTCAAATTAGCACTTATAAGGACTCAATTGAGAAACTTTAAAAAAAATGGACCAAATTGAAAATACCTAACAAAAACAGAAATGCCTAAATGATTTAAACCTATTATTTATTTATATTTCTTTTAATAAGTAACGCTCCTAAGTGATATTTAATTTTAGGAAAAGTGTTTACAATATTAAAAAAAAAAAAAAAACAAGTTAAAATGATCACAACCATATGATCCATGATCGAATATTTGTATTTAACAATTTTCTATTCACCTTATTTTTCTTTGACATTTCATCATAAAATATAAAAACCAATAGTAATACAATAATAAAATAATAGTCAAATTAAATAGTATAAAAAGATGACATTAAAGAAAAATATTAAATATAACTTTTATTATAGTAAAAAATTAATATAATAAAAATAAAATTTAAGATAAATCTGGTTCTAATTAGTTTTTAAACAATTTCAAGACCCAATTAATTTAATCAAGAAGGACTAATTCATTTTATCAACCATAATTTATATACGAGTTAAAAGTAATTTTTAATCAAGTAGATAAAATATAAATTAATTTAATTTTATATAGAAATTAATTTTACTTTGTGTTTTATATGTTAGAAAAAAAATAGAAAAAAAAAATTGCACACCTACCTACTAATAAAATCTAGGATTGGATTGTGATTGTGCTTACGTAACTATGATTTTACTTAATATTTTTATAATTTTTATAAGGAAATAATAAATGAACACTTCAACGCAGAGTGTGTGAGATGGAAATGAAAGGAAACTTTTAAATAAAAAAAGTAAAGATTCTACGTTTTGGGTACAATAAATAGTAAAGACAAGAAATTAGGTGCAGGTGTCAGGCAGAAGTGTCCTTAGTTTACAGTTGTACATTCTGACTTTCCTGTGTGGCAATTGTGAGTGGGACCGCTGCTGAGTTTTTTCATAAGACAGCTAAATAAGGTTATTTTAATATAGTTCTTCTTTATTATTATTATTATTTTCATAAGTAAGATTCTTTTAAAAATTATTTTCAATACAAATTAAAAATTAGAGCAAAATTATTTAATCTACCTCGTGACAGAAGAATCTACCACGTTACATAAAATATGTATCAATAATAACAATAATTAGTATTATTTTGTATATGATTAATAAATGTCTTTATCATTAGTTGTTTTTTTATAATAGCTTAGATTGTTATTATGTCCATTCTTGTTCTGATCATTCAATGTAATATCTTTTGAATAAGTAATGAAATCAGTTATTTTGGTTCAAATTTATTAGTTCTAAATTTCTTGATTAAATCTGTTTGGATGAATATTGAATTCACTCAATGATTATTGAAGTTGACTATGCACATACTCACTGTTATACTAATTGTTTTGCATACTCACTTCTTATTTGTTTGATTTCTTGCATTACTATGATTCTAAACTACTTGGTCTTCAAGAGACTATTAAAGGTTTTGCAGAAAACATTGCTTTGGAGCCTACTGCTTGGATCACAACTGTTTGGAAAAGCAATGAATTCGATTTGACAAATGGTTCAATCGACTTACCACTTACAGGGGGTTATAAATTCCATTTATTGGAATTTGGTTATTAAGTTGTTTGATCATTTTATATTAGTTGTTTTCAATATATCTCTGTTCTTATATGACTGTTTTGCAATGAGAATATATTGTGAGATTGTTAATAATTGTATCTTTGCTTGATTGAATTTGTTGCAATCATAACACTGATACAACTTTGATAGAAACTGATTGTATGCTCTGATATTTGTGGAATTGCATTGTGCATCTGAAATTGATTTTATAATATGCATAATGATAGGGGGAACATTACATGTTTGCATACATTTTTCACATACCTACACTTTAGGGAGAGTTTATCTATCTCATGTGAATATCTTTGATAGGGGAGCATCTTTGCATGTTTAATCTGTTTACATTGATTTACACTGATGCATCTCTAATATTTCATGTTATTAGTCTATCCATATCTGAAAGCAAACCTTTTTTGTTAATGCACAAAGGGGGAGAAATGGTTGAAAAGTTTGATTGATTATCTGCTTATTATGTGATTGCTTGATACTGGTTATTTAGAGTAAATGTTTTGTGCTGATATTTGTTGTGATGATATTTTTGAAATAATCTTTTATTTGCTATGATACATTGAAGAAAAAATCATTTAATTACTTGTTCTTACTGATTGCTTATATTAGCTCTGATTCTAGTGATTACTTGACTGATTTTATGTGATGATTGGTACAAACACGGTTGCTTATTAATTATGGTTGTGCATCATAAAAAAGAGGGGAAGATTATTGAGATTGTTGATAAGGGAAGCACTGACTTAGCTAACCTTAATCTCGCAATGCTCTGGTTGCTCTGGTTTTTTATGATGGCAACACATCATTAATTAATAACACATGTATTGTTATGTGTTACATGTTCTATTCTTTACTATGATTGATATCTTAATGAACATATTCTGTGTTGTTTCTGATATCTGTATGCATATTCACTGATCTTATACTTGATACATATATTTGTGTTTGCATTACATATGTTCATGAAAAGGAAAACCACATACACTTTGATAAACTCATAATGTGTGGCAAATCTGCAAGTTCTAAGTCAAATTCATTATGAAGTAAACCGACTTAAACTAAAGATTTTCAAATTGAGCTGAAGTGTCTAAGTCGACTACATGCGCATTGGATCCGACTTAGTTAGTTATTTGATTTGAAATTCTATTAATGCTTGTGTAAAGTAATGACTATATTTCAAATGTATGTTAAAACATTTATGATAGTCAACTACATTAATTGCAAAATCAATTTGGTTGTTAAGATTGCTACTAATTTGCTTAACTGTTATAATTGTTTGATGACAGTCGACTTCTTTAGTAGTACAGTCGACTACAGGAGCGTCTGATTTATAGAAAACTATAAATAGACGTGATTCTGTTAATCATAGAGACTTTGGTTGAACTGATATTTTCATTTGCTGTTTCAGATTAAGATTCTATGATTGATTGCTCCAAGAAATCATCAAGAAGACTGTGGTGATCTTTCTTGCAAGAGTGTCTCAAGGAGGAATTATATTGCGCTTACTGTTTGATCAGATTCTGCACAGTTGGTGTATTCATATTGACCAAGACTACTTTCAATCTATTGGAGATTGGTTATCCTGTTGTGATTACAGGAGGTTGCTTGTGGAGTCTGTACACTTTGAGGATTGTTCAAAGTAGGTTGAAGATTGCATAAGAGGGGATATCTTGCTGCAGATCTTTATGTTGCTGCCTATATTTTGGTTAGAGGCGTTTTATATTTTTGACGTGGAGGTCTCTATAAAAGCCTTGTTGTAAAAACATTGACCATTATAGTGTATTTTCTTCCTGGTTGTGGAAGGACACTGAATGTAGGCATTGAGGCCGAACCAGTATAAAAATTTGCGTTTAATTTCTCTATCTTACACTTTTACATTAAGTCGACTTAATTGTTTACGTAGTCAATTTTACATTTCCACTGTACTTAAAGTTTTCATTCCTTGCGATTCAAGAAACTTTATAAAGGTTTATACTTTGCGAAAAAGATTTTGAAAAGACTCTAATTTTTAAACCTCACCAATTTACCCCGTCTTAGTGTTGAAACCGAGTCTTCCTATTTCTAACAATATAAAATAAACGTATTAAAGAAAATACAATATATTTTATCAAAATTTATAGTGGTATTTTAAAATATAAATTATCTTCAATATCTCAACTTACTTTATTTTTGGAACCACAATTATTAAAAATAAAACTAAATTATAAAATACAAGTGGATGTAATACTCAATTCACAAAAAGTAGTGTTGTAAGCATGAGTTAAGCTTATCTCACTTCTTATAATATTATTTAATAATCTATCATATTAATAATAAAGTATCATATATAAAAAAATATTTAAAAATTATCTTTACCATCTTATTCAATTGAGTATTAATATTTGTTCAAAACAATAGTTAAGTTCAACACGATAATTTTGAAAGGCAATATTTTTTACGTTGCAAAATTTTACTAAATATAAAACTTTAATGATGTTCCGTCAAGAAAAGTGATGTTTAATCTGATATTATTAAAAATGGGGCCTTATAAAAATTGTACTTTCGTGCTTCAAGAATTAGATCTGCGCGTGTGGTGTATGAAATTGGCTCCTAATAAAAATATACAAATATTAATATGAGTAAAAATAATATGAAAAATAAAAATAATAATAATAATAGTAATAATAATAATATTTGATAATAAAATAATTCAATTGCCCTTATTTGATGCTAGGGCTTATAAATAATAAATAATATTAAAATTGGGTTTCTTGATTGAGTGTAGGTAGGAGCCACGTACGAGGTGGAGTTTAGGCAAAGAAAGGTAGATGGCTAGAGTTTGGGTGAGTAGAAATTGGATAAGAGATGGATTGTGACGTGTACGGTGCTCGAGGTGTCATGTATGGAATTCGTTTTGGAACATTTGAAAAGTATTAATTTTCTTTATTAATTTTCATGTAAATTTGTGGCAGTGATACAGGAATAAAGTTTTTATTTTTGTCAAGACGTTTCAATTTATGAAAGACTTAGGTATATATAAGGTGTCATATGTATGGTTTAAAAATATTAATTTCTTTGAATTTTGATGTAAATTTTGGTGGTAGCATTATAATGTTGTTGTTGAAATGTTGAAATTAATATATTTATAATAATTTTAGTATTATTAAGAAAGTAACAAAATATTAGTATGAGTAAGATAATTTAAATGTTGTCCTCAGTAAATACAAAATTCATTTTTAATAAATTAGTTTTTGTTTATACAAAATAATAAAGGTAAAAAATAATAATAAATAAAATAAGTTTATTATATTGTTTTGGTTTAAACCCTCATTTGGTCCTCATATTTGTATGGTAATCTCAATTTGGTCATCATATTTTTTTTTGTCTTAATTGGGTCCTATAATTTGTAAAAATGAGGCAATTAAGCCATCACCGTTAACTAATGACTAACACCGTCTGTTATTGATGACGTGGTGGACAAAGTATAAATATATAAAATAAAACTTTTGAGGTGGAATTATGTTTTTTAATTTAGGTTTTTTAATTGAATCAGAAAACAATAATTGAGAGGAATTAGGGATTTGACCATTCCCAGTCTCATTCACTCTGGAAAAGAAATTGAGACATAGAGTCTCTCATCCAACGAAATCCAAAAGGGGAATTCGCCCTCTCCGCCTGCACGTTGCCGCCTCCGCCAAGTCGGCCACCGCAAGCCGGGAGCCAGGATGTCGCTGGCGTCGCTGGTCGCCGTCAAAGTCATTGTCGGCGACCGCTCCGATCTCTCCCTCCTTCTCTTCCTCGCGCGAGAGGGCAACACCACGCTCCTTCACGTCACGTCTTCGCTGCTACAGCAAAACCAGTCGCCGCCGTCCACGCCAGAGGAAGCCGCATCGTGTACGGCCGTTCTGCGTCCACCTCTGCCCTCTTAAACCCAGGATACCACTGCTCCCGCCGTGACCAAACAAAGGTGTCCCCGTCACTCTCCTCTCTGAACTCTCACAGCCCCAAAATCCTCCTCCTCTCGGTATCAATCCAATTCCAAATGCATGGAGACTAAAGATAGGTTTTTGATTTCTATTGTGTATACGTTTTTTGCCTAAGGACTCAACTCCTTTCGATGGTTGGGAATGAACAGAGTCGTAACCAATTTGGGGGGTTTGGGTTTGTTCTACGGTTTAGGGGTGACAGTGTATGCGTTTGAAGGGATAAGAATGATTTTGCCGCTAGAATCAGAGGCGAAAGATAAGGAGAAATTTGGTGGGGTTTTGGGTGCGACAATATTTCTGATTTCTCTGTTGTTTGCAGCGTTTGCTGGTTTAGGTTACTTTGCTTTTGGTGAAGAAACTCAAGGGGTTATCACTAAGAATCTTGGACCAGGCATGATAAGTGGTTTGGTGCAGTTGGGTCTTTGCATCAACCTGTTCTTTACTTTCCCATTGATGATGAATCCAATGAACGAGTTGGTGGAGAGACGGTTGTGTGATGTGGTTGAGGTGGTTGTTGGTGTTGGGGTGAGTTTGGTGGACAGACGGTAGTGTGATTCTAATTATTTTCCACCTGTAATTACCATATAATCCATTCAATTTAATCTATAATGCGACATCATTTAAAAAAAATACACTTCAGCCATCTTTTAACGCCGTAAGAGAAAACTTAACGGTGATGGCTTAATTGCCTCATTTTTACAAATTATAGGACCCAATTGAGACAAAAAAAAATCTGATGACCAGATTGAGATTACCATACAAATATGAGGACCAAATAAGGGTTTAAACCTATTTTTTTTAAAAATAAGATTCATTAATGATTTTCTAAATATAGATAATCAATCGATTATTATTTTAGGCTTTAAATTAATAATGTTAATTCTGAATTAATTTATTGTCGTTTTCATTATTAATCAAATTTTATTGTTAATCAAAGATAAGAAGTTTTAAATGATTATTCATAGTAATTTCACCAAAGAATATTCTCAATCAAATATTATTATACCTAATCATGTTTATTCTTTTTATCTTTTTTATCAAGTCAAAAGTTAATTAATCAAAGTACATTCTTGATTAATTCTTATTAAATCTATCACTTTTAAATAAAGTACATTATTAATTATTAGCAAATATTCATTCAATCACATGAAAGTTTTTAAATGTAATTAAAGTACATTATCAAATAAAATTAAAAATCCTATGATTCATATGATCAATATTCATGTAGATTCAATATTGTGCTAATTTGTTACAAAGCAAAAATAATTACTTTTACTTGATTCAAATATAAAGAGATAGATAAACATAAATAATAACAATAATCAAAAGAACAAACACTTTATACCATTATAAGCTCCTAATTTAGTTCAAAAATTACAATAAAATCAACCCTAGATACTTAACATTCCATGGATAGTAAAAATATAAAAAAAATAGAAGAAAAGAAATAAAAGGACATGAAAGAAGAGGGAGAGGACAAAATTAGGTCCCCAAGGTTTCACAACTCTTTTGGTATGTTATTCTAAGTCTTTTTCATGGCAACCTCCTTAAGCTAGGTTGGGCCAAAGCTTAGAAGGATACAAAGAGATGGTCCCTATGGTGGTTAAGGTGGCGGAAATGGGTGGGAAAGGAGTGATATGATGCACAAATGATGGTGATGAGGTGATAGGCTCACAACCTTTAGTGATAGGATGAAGATAGTGTGTAGTTTTGATAGAGGACTATCTCTTGAAACATATATGAGAAGAACTTGAAGAAGGAATTTGCAATTCAAAGGATCTATGACAAAGTCAAAGATCAAAACACGTCTCTTTGAATCTTGAATCTTATAATCTTCCATGAAGATAGGAATTCAAAGAACGTGAAGATCATGAGTACAATTGAAGAATAACTTAGGAAATTAAATAAATTGTATTTATTTATTTTAATTACAAACAATTTGTTTCTATTTTTCAAGTTATTTTTGGACCCAATGTCATTGGGCTTTCTTTTAGGGTTTCTTACGTGCCTTAAACATTTATACTTATATATAGAGGCACCAAATACATATGTAGAGACTTTAGAAGTCATAATATATGCATTTTGCATTTTTGAGAGAGGATTCTCTTGGTTCTTGGTTTAGAACTCTAATTTTTATCAAAGATTAACATCTTTGTGGCGAATCTTCCTTGACTTATCAATCTGCTAGATTGTGGCGTCTCCATCTCTGTCTTATTTCGCGTTCTTCTCTAGTTTATTTTT
>CM050928.1:9543679-9768437 GCA_027742785.1 Vigna reflexopilosa | reverse complement strand
AACCTTCAGCTATTGAGCCTTCAGCTTGTGCCTTATTACGCACATAAGACTTCAATTTTCCCAAGTACCTCTCAATAGGATACATCCATCGATATTGGACAGGTCCTCCAAGCCTGGCATCTTCTACTAAATGCACAATCAAATGAACCATCACTGTGAAAAAAGAAGGAGGGAATAACATCTCCATGTGACACAATGTGAGGACAACTCTATCTTGTAATTGGACAAGTTCATCTATCGTCAAAACTTTATTACATAATTGTTTAAAAAAAGAGCAAAAATCAATCAAAATAGACGAGACTTCTTTAGGGAGTGTCTTTCTTATTGCCAAAGGGAGAAGTTGCTCCATCAACACATGTGAGTCATGACTTTTTAGTCCTCCAATCTTACGTTGTTTGACATCAAAGTATCTACTGATGTTACTTGAGTAACCATCAGGTACAGTTATATTTTTCAAAGTTTTCAGAAACATATCCTTATTTACATTTGACAATGTATATATAGCAGGAAGATATCTACCATTCTCGTCAGGCCACAAATCTGGTCTTATACCCCAAAGTTGTAAGTCCTTTCTTGCCTTTAGATTGTCTTTGCATTTATTATTTGTACTATCATTCAACAATGTAAACAATATATTGTCACAAGTATTTTTTTTTCAATGTGCATAACATCTAGATTGTGGTGCAATAAGTTATCTACCCAGTAAGGAAGGTCAAAAAATATACTTTTCTTTCGCCATTGTAGAGTCTCTACCTTAGGACGATCAACTCTATGTTGTCTTTTTGACCTTTCTTCAACTATAGGTTCTTTCCCAAATTCAACATGAACATTACCAATTTTTTGTAAGATATAATGACCTGAGATTGCCACTGGTTGGCTTCTATTTTCAATAGTTCCATCAAACCTCATATGAGCCAATCTAAACCTATGTCTTCCATTTAACCACCAACGATGACTTATAAAACAAAATTTCCCACCTTTGACAAGCTTCTTAGGAGTAGTGTCAAAATTACATCTCGGACATGCCAATCTTGTATGTGTGTTCCACCCAGATAAGGTTCCAAGTCCTGGAAAGTCACTAATAGTCCACAATATGCCATGCATATCAAATACTTCATTCCCATATGAATCAAAAGTTTTGATGCCAATGTTCCACAACTCCTTCAACTCTTCTATTAATAGTCGTAAGTAAACATCAATATCATTGCCCGGTGCTCGCTTTCCAGGAATGATCATGGAGAGAATGAATGAACTTTGTTTCATACACATCCAAGGAGGAAGGTTGTATGGTATGAGAACAATTGGCCAAATACTGTGATTGGTGCTCAAGTTGCCATATGGATTGAACCCATCAGTAGCTAAACCGAGTCTCAGATTTCGAGGGTCTAAGGCAAATTGAGGATGCATCAAGTCAAATTTCTTCCATGCTTTAGAATCTCTTGGATGTCTTAACATGCCTTCATCCATACTTTCTGATGCATGCCATCTCATATGCTCAGCTATTTTAGATGACCAAAACATCCTCTGTAATCGAGGCTTCAAAGGAAAATACCTTAACACCTTTGCAGGAATCTTCTTTCGCTTATTAACAATAACATCGTCACCAATTGTATATCTCTTTTTTGGCTTCCATCTTGATGTCTTACATTTCTTACAAGAATCTCTATCTTTGTCTTCTCCAACATACAACATACAATCATTCGGGCAAGCATCAATTTTGGTGTAATGAAGACCAAGCTTGTTAATCACTTTTTTGGCTTCATAGAATGAGTTTGGAATTTTAGCATGTTCAAATGCATCTGCTAGCAACTCCAGTATCATGGACATAGCTTTGTCACTTATTCTGCATAGACATTTGATGTGATACAACTTCACCAAGAAAGAAAGTTTTGAATATTTATCGCATCCTTCATATAAACTTTGTTGTCCATCTTGCATTAATTCAAAAAAATTGTCCCATCATGACTTTTAGTATGGCTCGACTCTGCACCCATCTCATCATCATTCGTCATGTCGTTGTTAGAACAATGATGTGCAAATACATCATTAATCATTTCACACATATCATTAATTTCAACTCTTCCACCATCTTCTTCAGCCATTACTTGAGGAGCTTCGGCCATTACTTGAGGTGCTATGTCATTTACTCTTCTCTCCCCATGTAGAAGCCACAATGTATACCCTTTTGGAAAAGATTTAATAATTAAGTGCTCTTTTACTTCTTCACAACTTTGCCATTTCTTAAAATTGCATTTTGGACATGGACATATTATCTTTCCCCTAACACCACTATTAGTGAGTGCAAAGTCCAAGAAGGTATTCAATCCTCTTATATATTGACTTGTAGTTCGAGGCATGTATATCCATGATTTGTCCATTAAAACGACCTTTGTTCATGCCAAGAGGACATGAACATACTTTATTAGTATTGATTCTGTTTCACTTTTTATCTACATAAATCATATTATCTACATAAATCATATTATAGGAAGTTGCAACACACTTAGCCTAGGGACATATGAGCAGAATAATACAAAGCAAAAAGAAATACAAGTAATTTACAAGAACTATTTTAGTAGAAAAGTCTCCAAATCTTGTAATACAGCTAATGGGGCTCCCTGATACACAAGAATTGATTATGAATATTGGGCAGAGGCTATGGTTATACCATTATCTCTACTGTGCCAACAAAAAATTCACAAAATATGAAAAGTTCTAATGTTGATTGAAGAAAGCAGAGAGAATTAAAAAAATGAACTAAAGGGAGATAAAGGAGATACTGAGGTGAAATTCTAATCTGATAGCAAAATAGCATGACTGTAATTATTTATCAATTGGAAAAAATATTGAAGACTAAATACTTTAATACTAGTGATAGTCATGGGTCATAAGTATCATGATTCACAATATTAAAATTAAAATAGCGTTGGAGTGAGATAGGCTCTTCATAGAATAATGAATTAGTTTTGCTTAATAAATTTAAATATAAATGAATAAAAAATTATTATTAATATATAATGCAAATATAAAAACCAGGACATTTTAGAAGGCACAAAATGCCACTGTGAACGATCAAGCACATAAAAGTCAAGACAATAAGCAAATATAAGAGCCATAAAATCATATGTAGCAGAAAATGAAGGACACCCAAATTTAATGCTTGTAAAGAAATGGTCCAAATTTTGGATATTGGTGAAGAAATTTGTCTTTTTCCCAATAACTAACTCCTGCAAAGTTGACTCTAACAAGAGTAATAATATATTAATATAACCATTTAACTAAGTCAATAAATACTACTGCTACAGTGAAGTATTATATTTGCTGCAGCAGAGGCTAATGTTTATTTTTGTATTTTTTTTTCTACCGCTTCAGCTTTATATGCATAATAACTATCACCCTGTCATTGATTTCTTTCTTCCGTATATGGCAATGAAATTAAAGCATCACTAAAAGACAATGGCCCTACAGTCTAGATATCAAAATCCTTATTTTAATATGAAATATCAGACAAAATATGAGGGTGTTGCAGGTGTTTTCAGACCCAAAATGGGTGTTGTCATTCTGCACTAGTAGATCGCTGCAATGCTTTTAGATTGATTGTAAGAAAGATAGGCTTAGGCTTTGGTTTGGCTTAAGGGTGAAAGGGTGTGGAAAACAGACTACTCTATGCTACTACGAAAACTATATTTGTATAACCATAGAGCTTTATGCATATGATGAATCAACATATATGTATATAGTAGTTTACGAAAAGAATAATGTGGAAAATTAATTTGGTCCCTTTGGATTCGATATATATCAAGTTGTAAATAGTGATTTGACCATTGAGATGCTTTGAAATTTTCTTAAAAGAAGCAAGGGACAATGAACTATTACTAACATATGTATATTAAGTAATCTCTACAACGACACAATCATGCATATTTAGAGTAGAGTTTTTCAAAAATAACAAATGGATGATTATTGTTGTAGTTATGCGGCTGAAAGGAAGTTTACGACATCAACAAATTTAGAATAGTGCGGTGTAAAAATTTAGACATAATCCTGTAAGCAATATGGAAACAGGCAAAGAGAAAAAACTGTACTAAAAGTTGATTGATTCCAAAAGCACATTGTCTGAACTGGTATTAAAGCAGATAGAGAAAAAAATAGAAGGAGAATCTCACTTTCTTTCTCACTTTGTTGGAAATAAAGCATATAGAGAAGCAGTCAAAATCAGAGACTTAATTTGGCCTCGCGAAATTGGCTTTGGTCACGCAATGTCATATCACAATCTTTCTCAATTTTCCAGTTTTGGGACAATTTTGTATGCAGTTGAAAAATGAGCAGTGAATACGATGACTGAGGAAATTTTTTCAAATTTTTTACACACTTTTAGCATACAAGCTTCCATGAATACCATGACTCTCTCGATCAATCCCATAGGATCGTAATTATAACGCAACACCAAACTCACTCTACTACCCCTTTTTTGACAATGCCTTTATTTTGGTTTCTTTGGTGCTTTAGCTGACGAATGCACAGAACACAAAAAACACAAAAAATAAACAAATGTCACTCGAACAAACAAGAATAATCACAAATCAGAGATTGATTGCAAATGGTGCACAAAAAGGGAAGCAAACCTAGTCAAGTAGGAATCCACAGGGACACCGTCAACAGTGAGGCCGCCACTGTCCACACTAGAAACTCTTTGGAGCTCCTCAATCTGGCGCCCGATCTTGTGCGTCACTCCTTCCACGAAATTGTTCGACTTAAACATACCAGATGAAGGAGTTGAGGAAATCGAGAAGCGAGATTAGAGCAAAATAGAGTTTCGGCAGATTGGTAAGTTACCTTGGTGAGGTCATCACTAAGAGAGAGCAGAGAATCTAGGGTTCCAACACGGAGGTTAGGGATATTGAACTGCAACAGAGCACCACGACGCCTCCACACGATGAACACAATGCTCAGCCCAAGCAAGGGAAGAACAACACGAAGATGGAGCAGGAAGGGGTTTAGGGGAAAATGATTCCGATGAAGTTTTAGGGAGCGAGAAAATTAAGGGAGAACGAGGAAATGAAGCACAGAGGGAGCGAGAAGATAGGGTTTGAGGGAATGAAGCATAGGTTTGAGGAAATGAACGCAAAGTGAGAAAATTAGAGAATAAGGGAAATGTTTAGGAATTTTTTAAAAATATTTAGGGGCGGTCTTGTTAAACCGCCGAAAACTTTCGGGGTTTATGAAACCGCCGTAAACTAACCCCCCCTAAAATAATTTATTTTTGTAGTGTGCAATGCACTAAATTAACTATGTTTGCAAGATCTATTAAACAATAGAACGGCGCTTTACTATATTTGCTTATTTTTAGTTTCCATTCATTCCAATATCTCACTAGAAAAAACTTTTAAAAGTTTGGATAAACAATAATAATTTTAA
The DNA here is from genome assembly GCA_027742785.1 of Vigna reflexopilosa. Classification (NCBI taxonomy): domain Eukaryota; kingdom Viridiplantae; phylum Streptophyta; class Magnoliopsida; order Fabales; family Fabaceae; genus Vigna; species Vigna reflexopilosa. The sequence goes on along the minus strand of CM050928.1, from coordinate 9,763,019 downwards.
TTGTCATTATTTTCTTCAAGCCACAACGGTTTGAAACTCGTCATCAAACACTACAAAAATAAATATTTTTAGGGGCGGATAGTTTGGGGCGGTTTCGAAAACCCTGTAAAATTTCCACAGTTAGGTTTCTTAAACCGCAGATATCATTTTTTATTATTTTTTTTAAACTTAATTTTTTTATTTTTAGAATACTTAGCTGTTATGTTCTGACCGTTAGGAATACTTCGAACCCATAGCTTCATCTAATTTAATTTCAACAATACTTCGAACCCTAACTTGTGAGTTGTCTTCAACTGTCTCCACATGCCTTGTGATGTTCTTCTTATCAATCTTTGCATGCACTTTTTTTTGGTCCACTATGAAAGAAAGGATTGTGGGTTGACTTTCCCCATAAAAGGAAAGTAGATTGTAAATGATTTTCCTTGGATTAGTTCTCAAAGTTTAAGTAAATTCATCTTATGTAGTGTTTCGTTGAATATCGTCACTTATTTTAACCATCCAATCCTCTTGGCATGAACAAAATTCGTTTTAATGGACAAATCATGGATACACATGCCTCAAAATACAAGTCAATATATGAGAGGATTGAATACCTTCTTGGACTTTGCACTCACTAATAGTGGTGTTAGGGGAAAGATAATATGTCCATGTCCAAAATGCAATTTTTCAAAATGGCAAAGTCGTGAAGAAGTAAAAGAGCACCTAATTATTAAACCTTTTCCAAAAGGTTATACATCGTGGTTTTTACACGGGGAGAGAAGAGTAAATGACGAAGCACCTCAAGTAATGACCGAAGCTCCTCAAGTAATGGCCGAAGAAGATGGTGGAAGAGTTGAAATTAATGATAATATGTGTGAAATGATTAATGATGTATTTGCACATCATTGCTCTAACAACGACATGAGGGATGATGATGAGATGGGTGCAGAGTCAAGCCATACTAGAAGTCATGATGGGACATATTTTTTTGAATTAATGCAAGATGGACAACAAAGCTTATATGAAGGATGTAATAAATATTCAAAACTTTCTTTCTTGGTGAAGTTGTATCACATCAAATGTTCATGATACTGGAGTTGCTAGCAGATGCATTTGAACATGCTAAAATTCCAAACTCATTCTATGAAGCCAAAAAAGTGATTAACAAGCTCGGTCTTCATTACACCAAAATTGATGCTTGCCCGAATGATTGTATGTTGTATGTTGGAGAAGACAAAGATAGAGATTCTTGTAAGAAATGTAAGACATCAAGATGGAAGCCAAAAAAGAGAAATACAATTGGTGACGATGTTGTTGTTAATAAGCGAAAGAAGATTCCTGCAAAGGTGTTAAGGTATTTTCCTTTGAAGCCTCGATTACAGAGGATGTTTTTGTCATCTAAAATAGCTGAGCATATGAGATGGCATGCATCAGAAAGTACGGATGAAGGCATGTTAAGACAACCAAGAGATTCTGAAGCATGGAAGAAATTTGACTTGATCCACCCTCAATTTGCCTTAGACCCTCGAAATGTGAGACTCGGTTTAGCTACTGATGGGTTCAATCCATATGGCAACTTGAGCACTAATCATAGTATTTGGCCAATTGTTCGCATACCATACGACCTTCCTCCTTGGATGTGTATGAAACAAAGTTCATTCATTCTCTCCATGATCATTCCTGGAAAGCGAGCACCAGGCAATGATATTGATGTTTAGTTACAACCATTAATAGAAGAGTTGAAGGAGTTATGGAACACAGGCATCAAAACTTTTGATTCATATGGGAATGAAGTATTTGATATGTGTGCAGCCGTATTGTGGACTATTAGTGACTTTCCAGGACTTGGAACCTTATCTGGGTGGAACACACATACAGGATTGTCATGTCCGAGATGTAATTTTGACACTACTCCTAAGAAGCTTGTCAAAGGTGGGAAATTTTGTTTTATAAGTCATTGTCGGTGGTTAGATGGAATACATAGGTTTAGATTGGCTCATATGAGGTTTAATGGAACTATTGAAAATAGAAGCCAACCAGTGGCAATCTAAAGTCATGATATCTTACAACAACTTGGTAATGTTAATGTTGAATTTGGAAAAGAACCTATAGTTGAAGAAAGATCAAAATGACAACCCAGAGTTGATCGTCCTAAGGTAGAGACTCTACATTGGCGAAAGAAAAGTATATTTTTTGACCTTCCTTATTGGGTAGATAACTTATTGCACCACAATTTGGATGTTATGCACATTGAAAAAAATGTTTGTGACGATATATTGTTTACATTGTTGAATGATACTACAAATAATAAATGCAAAGACAATCTAAAGGCAAGAAAGGACTTACAACTTTGGGGTATAAGACCAGATTTGTGGCCTGACGAGAATGATAGATATCTTCCTGCTATATATACATTGTCAAATGTAAATAAGGATATGTTTTTGAAAACTTTGAAGAATATAATTGTACCTGATGGTTACTCAAGTAACATCAGTAGATGCGTTGATATCAAACAACATAAGATTGGAGGACTAAAAAGTCATGACTCACATGTGTTGATGGAGCAACTTCTCCCTTTGGCAACAGAGCTTTTGTAAGTGATGAGGCAAGGAAAATTGGTGTAAGTTATCTAAGCCTAATTATGCTATAACTACAATTTAAATATGTCGTGAATGAGTGGCTGAATCTGAATGTAAGACAAACCTGAAAACCATGTATTGTAATTTGTTTGGTGCTTTAGGTCTTACTATTAATTAAAATGAAAACAAAGTAATTATTCTGAATTGTCCAAATAAGTAATATAATTGATTTATATTTGAAAGTAGTTTATCCTATGATGTAATCCATGGTTCTTGTCATTAACTCACTTGAAAGTGGCTGACATCGTGCTAACAACCTTTTGTACCATGCTTGTTAAACCAAGAATATGTGGATAATAGATGTTGCAAAAATACTTCATTCCATTAATAACATATACAGTAGCAATTAATTTCCAATATTCTTACAATATTTGTGTATGCATTGGTAACAGGGGCCAATAAGCCCTTATAATATCAATTTGGGAGGATTTAGAATGGATGGAGTTTCAATCATGCTACCAATAAAATTAATTGACACCCTTTGAAATAATTGGAAAACAGAAGACTTAGGTAAAAGGCAATAAATGTGAAATATTCTCCAGGATTTTGATATAAGAAAAGTAGGAAGATGAAAAAGAAAAAGAGGGTAGAAAAGACAGGTCTAGCTAGTTGTAAGTCGGTTATGATGCATTTAACGCACATGAAATGTGGTACATATAATTGAATACAAAATAGAATTGTGGTGTTTTTTCTCCTTTTAACAAAGGAATCTCACTGATTTGTGTTTGGCTTTGTTTTGGAATTGTGCACTTGTTTTCTATGATTTAGACAATTTCACTATTTTATTAAATGTTTAATGCAGGAAAAAATTGAAGCATATGAATCCACAACATCGTCTCAATCAAAAAAAATATCAAGTTCAGATTCATTGGCTCATGCTTTAGGAATCCAAGAGCATTGTGGACGTGTTCGCGGTCTAGGTTTGGGTCCTTGCCCATCCAAAGTCTTTGGAGTCAAAGCTCGTTCTCATAGTGGATCATCTTCAGTTGCCCCTTCTAATGATGAATTACAAACTTAGGTTAATGAATATTTTATCAATTACTTGGTTTGTTCCTTTTATGATTAACTTGTTAGGTATCATTTTTCTTTTTAAATAATTTCATCTGTTATAGGTATCTTCATTGACATCACAAGTCAATGACATGACATCACAAGTCAATGAAATGAAAGAAATGATAGCATTTATGTTGCAAAATTATCAAGGTCAATTTCCTTCAAAGTTTGCCGCATTTCAACCATCGGTAATAATTACTAAATTTATTTGTATGATTTTTTTTAAATATATAACCAACTAACTATTAATGTTATATTGTAGGTATCTGATCAAGGAAGTGTGCCAAATGATGAAGATGAAGAAAATTAGACATGTATGAACAATTAGTTATGTTTAGATTGATATGGTATGAAGTTTTGACGATGCAAATATCACTTGCCATCCTTTATAGTTGTGTGTATTGATAGCTGAATTTTACTTCTGTCATCAATCATGAACCCTTCTCAACTTTCTTTTATTTTCTATATGGATAAAAACAAATTGCTTTTTCATCCTAGGTGCCCTATAAGCTTGATTGTTTTTTTCCTTTTCCACCTTTTTAGAGTTTGACTTCTGTTTTATACTTAGTTAAGATAAGTTGACACTATTTGAACTTGTTTTGTATTGAGGAGACTACATTATGTGCATGAGAACTATGTGCATGAGATTATAGAAGCAGTTTATGAGATTACAGATGTCTCAAAAATACTGTAGTAACCATCCACTCAACACCTTGTTTGTGATAACAACTTATCAGGGTCTGCCATATCTATTTTCTTCTCTAAAATACTACTTCGTAACTTTTTATGCTTCCTTGTAGTTGCCTAAAATACCTTATTAATCCTATCTCGTTCAAGGCAACAAAAAGTCGAAGAAACTTTTTAACATTTGCAAAATCAATATAATAAGCATTGTTCGTGATAACAGTTTTAGTTATTTTGCTAATCTGTCTCTATATTATGGCCCACATGCATGATACGATAAAGAAAATAAAATATGCCCAAAAGATTAGATCTAAAAAGTTTAGGCAAATATAAGAGGCTTGGCTGCAACTTGCAAATGCAAATGTCATTGTTTTATGCTTTAAATGTTGTTAATTTTCTTGCATAAAAATGGTTATATTACTACTGTAAACGTTGATATTGTTTCTGATGGGTATAGAATTCCCAAATTGGATAATATAGCATGCGCTTGTTTAGTTGTTGCCAAAGACAATGCTTTGATGGTATACTTCTTCAACTTATGATGGTTCCTTTGATAGTTGAAGTGAGACACCTATATTATAAAAAAAATTGTATTATCAAAAAACTCTTCTGAAAAAGGATTAAAGTAGATGATGAGAATATGCATATTCGCAGTACAACAGATAGAACATTCCTAGGTTAGACCACGCACAGCTGCAATCTTTGTCACATGCAACAACAGCTTTGAAGTATATCCATCATCATAAAAAATGTCGAATACATTGGATTCTGACATTTTAGCTGAAATATTTAACCAGATGAAAGACTCACGCATTGTAAACAACACAATATGGTGATAAAACCCACAAAATTTCAACTATCACTACATTTCCGGCGGTTTTGAAGGAAACCCCTAGAAATAGGGGCGGTTTTATGAAACCCCGGCTATTTTCGGCGGTTTTGGAAAACCTCAGCTCTTTCCGGCAGTTTTGAACAAACCCCCGCTATTTCCGGCAGTTTCCAGAAACCCCTGCTATTTCTGGCAGTTTCGTAGAAAACTACTGGTAATGTTTAGCGACGCTGCTATTACCAGAGCATTTGAAACCACGGGAAACGAATTTTCCAGAGGTTAAAACCGCCGGAAACGCTAAAAATAACCTCTGGAAAAATTATATATTTTTGTAGTGAAAGTTGAATTAAGAAACAATGAAAAAGAAGTTCGCGCAAATGATTTATAGTGACGAAAAAGAAGTTCGCAAATAATTTATAATGACGATTGACAACCGTTATTATAACCTATCTAAAAAAAAATAAAAAATTAGATGTAAGGTACAACAATTGTTATTGTTATAACCGTCATTGAAAATAAGTATACAATGACGATTACAGTAAGAATTGTGTTAAGAATGAGTTCTTTTTCCTAAAAAAAAATCCATATACAATGTTTGTTTTACCACAATTCTATTAGAAAAAGTTTAAATATAGATAATTTAAACACAAATTATACAGATAATTCAAATGATTTAAAGATGTCCAATTTGTAACAAATAACTAACTAATATTTATCAAAGTATTATAAACTAAACTTCAACTTTAAATATACTTTATATTCTTATATCTAAGGAAGAAAATTCTTTGTCCACGCATCTTGAAAATAGGCTAACGCTTTTGGTTCCAATGGTTGTTTATCTTTAAAATTCTATAGAAAGTTAATTGAAGTTAAAATTATTTCATATGAAAGTTAACATTGAGTTATATATAGTATATTACCTAATCCCAATTACTTTGGTAACTGGCTTGCACATTGGTTTCCATCCATTGCATGATCTAGTAATCACACTAATAGCTCTTAGGTTTTTTATATTTCACTACACCTATAGTAAAACTATTTAGATAAATTAAAGGATTATAAAAAAAGTAAATGAAATGATACATATAAAAATCTTGAGGGAAATCCCTTTGACCTTTTGATTTGTGGTAGTTGATCTACCACTTGAAATGTAGAGGTTATACGATCTCTTTGCAAGATAGAAGTTTTGATGATGCCCAAATCAAGTCTAGAGCGTTCTCTTTGCAAAAGGACCTTTATGAAGACTTGTATTATGTGTAAAAGCTTTTGTAAGAAATACATTTTGTATAGGGCTTAGTGTTTTTGATTCCTTGTATTGTATGCTTCAACATTCTCTATGGAGTCAATAATACTCTACAATAATCCATTAACTACTTAAGATAATAAATTATCACGAACAGGTTTTTCAAAATGCTAAAAACTCTATTTTAGCCTCTGGAATAATCGATTACCAGAGACTGATAATCGATTATCCATAATTGATTTTGATTTACAATAATCGATTATCACAACTATTGGTTTTTATATTTTATGATCACTTGTCAAAGACAAATAAGGTGTACAGAAAATTATTAAATATAAATATTTGAGCATTATATGGATCATCATGTATGGTTGTGATAATTTTAACTTATTTTTTGATTTTTTTAACATGGTAAACTCTTGCCATAAAATTAAATATCATTTTGGAGCGTTACACTCTAGTTATTGAAATAAAACTAAACAAATAATATCGGTAACTTATAAATTGATTGATAATTTTAATACATCAGTACGATAGATGTATAGTCTTCAAATATGTAACAACAAATATAATTTCATATTCATATGTATAACAATATTAATAATGTTAGAATTGATGAGCTTTGTTTCTCAACACCAAGAGGGGGGAGGGGGGGGGGAGGGTGAATTGGTGTTTTATAAAAATATGCGTTTTTCAAATCTTTTTTGCAAATGGTAATGATTCTTTAAACTTTTCTTGTGCAGTAAGCAATATGCGTGCAATGCAACAATATGCGTAATCAATTAATAACAGTGCGTAATCGATTATGTACAGAGATAGGGAGAAGAAAATTCAAACTCAGGTTTGGCCTCAGAAAGGTTGAGTGAGGAAGATAAAGGTTGAGAGAAAAGAAAAAAAAGAAAAAATGTGTGAAAATAAAGAAAGTAAGAGAAAAGAAAAAGAGAATCTTAACAGACTTAATTATGACCGTTATAACAGTTATGACAAGCACAAATCAGTTTTCAAATCTTAACAGACTTAATTGAATACATAATTCATGTAATCGATTAAGCTTCAACACTTAGCAGATTTTTGAGAATCTTTCTTTCTAAAACTCATTACAACACATTTGAAAAAGATATGTGCAAACATACGAGTTTTAATCGATTTACGAACTAACGTAATCGATTCAAAACTAGTTATTTTTGCCACAGTTTAAAACTCAAGCTGTCTGATGACCTTAATTGATTATCACAACAATGTAATCGATTAAGTCAAGCAGATATGCTTTTACGCATATGGTTTTTATATTTCCAAAACATATATTGTGCATGCACAGATATGATCACTTTACAAACACAGTAGTATGCATCAATCAACACAATATATCAAATGTGACAATCAAAATATGTGCATATTTCATAATAAACATAAACACATATAACACATAACACAGTACACATACATATGTTTTTATTAACAATGTTTTGACATCATAAAAAACAAATATCACAAAAATTGAGTTTAGCTAATACTACTCCCCTATCAACAAATAACCATTTATTCTCTCCATTGTAACAAAAAAAAATCATCTATTAGAAAGTGAGTTTTTAATGCCTAACTCAACCCCACAAAACCGGCTTGTAAGGTGAGGTTTGCACCTCACTTATATATTATAAATTGGCCTTATCTCTAGTCGATGTGGGACTTCCAACACACCCCTTCACGCTGAGGTATAGACATCTCGTGTGTGATAATTGGGTGGTCCAATAGCGGCCCGACAATGGGTGGAAACAGAAATGCGCACTTAGAACTCGTTAGGATAGGCTCTAATCATGGCTTTGATACCATATTAGAAAATGGTTTTTAAGCCTAACTCATCCTCACAAACCAGCTTGTAAGGTGAGGTTTGCGCCTCACTTATATATATTATAATTTGGCCTTATCTCTAGTCGATGTGGGACTTCCAACACACCCCCTTAACGCCGAGGTATAAACATCTCGTGCGTGATAGTAGAAATTGGGTCGTCCAATAGCGGCTCGAGAACGGGTGGAATAGAAATGCCCAAGAAACGAGAAATATCGCTAGGATAGGCTTTTTTCGATGGCTCTGATACCATATTAGAAAGTGAGTTTATTTATTGGATTTAATTTATTTTCCGTTCATATCTGGGCATTTATGTTCATATATTTATATTATGTTTTTATACTTATATTCCATTTTTATATTGCTCTAACACTATATATATCAATTGTACTCTCTCTTTATTATGAAATAAGATACACAATTTTCATCCACTATAGTTAAGAAATATTTGAAACCATCAACAGAAGAAGTACAATATGGTCCCCAAATATCAACATGAATTAAATCAAAAGGAGCTTTTGAAACAGTAGTACTTAATTCAAAAGGAAATTTTCTTTGCTTAGAATAGTGACAAGTATCACAAGGAGTGTATTTTGTATTAGGTAAAGAGGCATACATGGTGCGTAATTTGGTATAACAAGAAGAAGAAGGATGCCCTAGTCTAGAGTGCCAAATATCTGTAGAGTCAGGTCTTATTGTAGAACAAGCAATAGAATTCTCAGGAGAAATAACAGTTGGTGAAGCAAGGGGTGTGGATGCAGGAACTATCATGACATACAAGCCATCTCTTTCTTCAGCTTTCCCAATCATCTCTAGGGTTGACTTGTCCTGTATTTCACATGAAAATTCAGAAATGATAATTTTACAAGATAGAGATTTAGTTAACTTTGTGACCGAAATAAGATTGACTGAAAAATTAGTAACAAACAAGACATTATGTAAGGTAAGGTGTAGGCCAAGAGAAATTGTGCTAGAAAAATGAGCAAATGAAGAGTTCTTGTTGGGTAGAGAAATTGCAATTGGTGAGATTCTATGATAAGAAATAAAATCAGACAAAGAACTGGATATATGATCAGTAGCACTTGTGTCTAGAATCCAGTGGGAAGAGATATTACCTTGATCCTGAGAAGAAGTGGAAACATTATGAGAACTCAGTAGACCGGTAGAATGTGTGATTGTGGGATTAGATTGAGGAAGAAGTGCCAATAGACCTTGATTCTCTTGAGAAAGTCCTAAAGTTGAGGAATTTGACTGCGTCTGAGAATTATTAGAAGAAGAAACAACTGCAGAAGACATTGAAGGAGAATAAATTGTAGAAAAGCCAAGAACGAGAGGTAGAAGATGAAGATTTTGGTAGTAAGAGAATTGGTTGCGGAAGAACGTGATCAAGAATTAATTTTCTTCTGATACCATGTTATAAGAAAAGAAATGATGAAAATTGTGTAGCTTATTTCATAATAAAGAGAGAGTACAATTGATATATATAGCTGTTTAGAGCAATATAAAAATGGAATATAAGTATAAAAACAGAATATAAATATATGAACATAAATTCTAATATGGTATCAGAGCCATGGTTAGAGCCTATCCTAGCGAGTTCTAAGTGAGCATTTCTGTTTTCACCCGTTGTCGGGCCGCTATTGGACCACCCAATTTCTACTATCACACACGAGATGTCTATACCTCGACATGAAGGGGGGGTGTTGGAAGTCCCACATAAACTAGAGATAAGGCCAAATTAAAATATATAAGTGAGGTGCAAACCTCATCTTACAAGCCGGTTTTGTGGGGTTGAGTTAGGCATAAACTCACTTTCTAATATCATCTTCTAATAATAACAAAAAATAATTATTCTTTCTATTGTAATAACTACAATATACACTTAATTTACATCATTGAAATTGAAATGAATTTAATAATCAAATCTATAGTTAATCATGTGTTCTGCAATGCACTAAATTAACTCTTTGCAAGATCTATTCAACAATAGAACGCACTTTACTATATTTGCTTATTAGGTGTATGGCCAGTTTTTTTCTAACGTTAATAGTTGACTTATTATCACATGATGATCATGTTATGTGGAACATGTTTAACTTTATTCAAAAGTCTCAAACACAAATAAAATTAATATACTCTGTTTTAATAGTTGAAAGAACAATTGATTACTTTTTAAACACTTATAATACTACTCTCAAATTCAATAAGAAAACATAAATTTTTATAATTTTCTTCACCACTGTATAATCAAAATTTGTAAGAGAAAAGAAGTCTTTTTCTCTTCCTTTCATATAAAAGATCTTAAAGTCGATAGTTTGTTTAATTAAGTACGTTAATATTCTTTTCAGAGCTTGTAAATACAATGAGTTGTTTCAAATGTATATTTGATAATTAAGTTCACACTATATATTATAGGCCACCAAAGTTACAACAACTTTCTTAAAATAAATTGCCTTTCACAAATCCACCGACAAGATCTTCGTTAATCTTAAAACTTTGTTAATCTTAAACCTTAAAATTGGACTTTTTACACGTTTGCTATCAGACATGTCAAATAATGATATATATTAACAATAATATTAGTAATGATGTATACCAATGATTGTTACCGCAGGTGCAATCAAATAAATATAAGTTCTTTAATGCACTACTCTTTGAACAAGTAAAAGTATAATAAGGTTAACCCTAATCGTCTCAACATAAATTCAATTTATCATTTCACTTAAAATAATACTTATATTAAAATATGTACACTAGTGGAAAAAAGTTGTTTAACGTCACCACATAGACGTCGGTTGTTTGGTCCACTGACGTAACACGATGACCGGTGGCAACTTCGTAATTAAGTAGGGCAACTAGACGTCGGGGCAAGCTGTAACCGATGAGTGAAGAACTATAGACGTCGGGGCCCTTCAACAGAAACGTCTAAAGGTCTGCCAGGTAAGGTGAAGAGTCGAGCTATAGACGTCAACATGACAGGTGGGCACACACAGACGTCGGTGGGCATACATAGACATCTATAACCTGACAGTTAGGTGAAACTGTAATGATTATTCTGCAAACTAGACGTCGGTTGCATGGTAACCGACGATTATGTCCAACTAGACGTCAGTTGCGCACATACCTGATGTCTATAATCCGCGCCAATATTAATATTTAAATCATATAGACGTCAAATTAGTGAGAGGACCGACGTCTATAACCTTATAGACGTCAGTCGCGATAGCTAACCGACGTCTATAGTAACATAAACTTCAGAACGTGAGAGGACCGACGTCTATAGTAGTTTCCACTATTCATCGTCTTCTTCGTTGAGAGATTTTCTCCGTCGCACCATTAGAGGTTCATTTTCTGTGTTTTCGACTGTTTAAATTTAGTTTTGCTCCGATTGAATTAGTCTTTGATGAAAAAGCTTTCATTTGAACCGATTATAATTACATTTCGTTGCGTTTTGTTGCAGTTTCAAACGTCTTGCTGGGTTGCGTTTTCGACTGTTTTTGGACTGCTTTTGTAACCTATATTTGGGCGTGCACTATGACATCTACCTCATTTGGTTATATATAATCTGCTAAAAAGGTTAGCTTGTTTCTTGAAAACTTAATTTGTATGGATATTATTGGCTTTTGTGTATGATGTTGTCACTTTGAATTTTCATTTTATTGGTTTTTTTTTTTATGATTTCATATTGACGTTTAGGTATGCATGTGTTTGTAGATTGTTAGTATATGCATGTGATTAAGTTTAGTTGTGTTATTATAATTGGCATGCATTAGTATCAAATCACATAGTGAAACTTAGTTCCCTTTTGAAATTTAACACAAACGATTAATCTTTTAATCGTTTGTATTAAATTTTGAATTGTCCAATTGGACAGTTTGGGAAAATTATTTTTCATAAATTTGCTATAACATGTATGTTGGAGTTTATGCATAAGACTGATGAAATTTCCGTTCATTATTTGATTGTGGTCATTCTTGTGACTACTGTCATTTCGTGTATTTCGGAGACCAATGCGAAATGCTGCCGAAATTTTATCAAATTTATGATGTAGACGTCTTTGCACATGTCGTGGCAATTTATGAAAAATATTTTTCCTGAATGGGTAGGGCCTAACCTTGTGAGAGTTAAGAATTTTATACTGATGAACTATGTTACGAACATAGTATGGATTAAAGGTGGATGAATGCACGTCGCATCTCTGAAGAATATGAGAAGGGTGTTTCGGTGTTCTTGCAATATGTTAAAGAAAATGCATAAGTCTGTGAACGAGACATATTTTTGTCCTTGTGTTCGTTGTCTTAATCAAATACGACAAGACTTGGGCAATTTGCATGATCATTTATTCATGTTCGGCATAACGAGAACGTATACCGTTTGGACTTGGCATGGAGAAGTACTGGACCAACCTATGACGTCACGAGGAACAAATTATGTGGAAGAATGGATGATGATCATTTAGAGGAAATGATACGTGATGTTGGTGAAGATAACTTTAGAAGAGCTAATTTGTACAATTCTCTTATCAATGATTCTGAGCAACCGTTGTACCCAGGCTGCACGAACTTCACACGTTTGTCTGCAACTTTGAATTTGTTCAGTTTAAAAGCAAGGAACGGATGTACCGATAAAAGTTTCACGGAGTTGTTAGAGTTGCTGAAGTCCAGAAAATAATACTCTTCCTATTCGAAATTACGAGGCCAAAAAAGTTTTATGTCCAATGGGTCTTGAATATCAAAAGATACATGTTTGCCCCCAATGATTGTGTTTTGTACATCAAGGAGTTTGCTTCACTAAAGTATTGTCCAACATGTGGTTTAAGCCGTTTTAAAAAGAAATCTGACAAAAACATTGAAGAAGGTAATGATGGTGCACCTGGTAAGGTCATATGGTATTTGCCTATAATACCTAGGTTCAAACGTATGTTCTCTGTTAAGGAGGATGCAAAAAACCGTAAATGGCACGTTTTAGGAAGAAAGTGCGATAATCTTCTTCGACACCCAGCAGACTCACCACAGTGGAAGAAGATCGATGAAACATTTCCAGAATTTGGTGCAGATCGAAGTAACTGAAGACTTGCACTTGCAACTAATGGTATGAATCCGTACGGGAACTTAAGTAGCAAACACAGTTCATGGCCAGTTATGTTGATGATATACAATCTTTATCCTTTGTTGTGCATGAAGAGAAAATATGTCATGTTGTCAATGATGATATCTGGTCCTAAACAACCTGGCAATGACATTGATGTTTACTTGAAACCTTTAATTGATGATTTGAAATTGTTGTGGGAAGAAGGTGTCAAAGTGTTTGATTCAGATGTTGAAGAGAATTTCCGTTAGCGTGCAATGTTGTTTTGCACTATAAATGATTTCCCAGCCTATGGAAACTTCAGCGGTTATAGTGTTAAAGGACATTTTGCATGTCCGATTTGTGAAGAAAACACTAGTTACCTTCAATTGAAGCATGGTCAGAAGACGGTTTATACAAGACATCAAAAATTCCTTCCTCGCAATCACTCTTATCGTAGATTGAAAAAAGCATTCAATGGAAGTGCCGAGGATGAGGTTGTGTGCAGACCCCAGAATGGTGAAGAGGTGTACAACGAAGTCAAAAACATTAACATTGTATTCAGAAAACATCGTAAAAGTACATATGCAAAAAATGTTTGGAAGAAATGATCAATATTTTTTAATCTTCCTTATTGGTCTATACTTGATGTTAGACATTGTATTGATGTGATGCACATAGAAAAAAAATGTTTGTGACAGTGTCATCGGAACTTTATTAAACGTGAAAGGGTAGACCAAAGATGGAATAAAAGCAAGACAAGATTTGGCTGACATGGGAATCCGAACAGAGTTACATCCACAGACAATAGGTAGACGCACCTATTTGCCCCCAGCCTGTCATACTCTTTCTAAAAAAGAAAAACAAAGTTTTTGTAAGTCTTTAAGTGTGAAGGTTTTACAAGGTTATTCTTCTAATATTAGTAACCTTGTTTCTATGCAAGAGCTAAAGTTAGTTGGTTTAAAGTCTCATGATTGTCAAATATTGATGCAACAATTGTTACCAGTTGTTATTCGAGGCATATTACCTCCTTCTGTTAGGGGTATTCTGATACGTCTGTGTTTGTTTTTTAATGCCATTTGCAAGAACGTTGTTGACCCTCGATGTTTAATCAATTGGAAAATGAAGGAATAAGACTACTATGTGAATTGGAGATGTATTTTCCACCTTCTTTTTTTGATATCATGGTTCATTTGATCGTTTATCTAGTCCGAGAAATTCGAATATGTGGGCCGGTTTACCTAAGGTGGATGTATCCTGTTAAAAGATACATGAAAATCTTAAAGGGATATGTCAAGAATCAGTATAGACCAGAAGCTTCAATCATAGAGCGATACATTGGAGAAGAAGCCATTGAATTTTGTTCAACTTACATGCCAAGTTGTGAACCAGTGGGGCTACCCAAGAGCATACATGAAGGAAAATGTGAAGGTAAGGGTCGTGGTCTGAGGATTCAAAGAGTGAGTAGAAAAGAAGTTGATGAAGCTCATTTGTACATCTTAAACAACACTGATGATGTTATTCCTTACATTTCTGAACACGTTAATGAAATAAAGGCATCACACCCAAGAATGAGTGAAAAATGGCATCTTAATGAACATGTCAAAACCTTCTTCCAATGGTTTAAGAAAAAGATATGTACGACTCCACATGTTTCTGAAACTCTATTGAGGTTATCTCGGGGGCCGAACACAGATGTCATTACATATGGTGGTACTATATTAACAATATCTCTTTTCAGACAAAGGAAGAAGATGATAAAAGTAGAATTCAAAATAGTGGGGTTACACTAAAAGCTGAGTCAGTGCACTTCTCTAGTTCTAAAGACAAAAATCCAATCACTACATCAATTAGCTATTTTGGAGTAATACAAGATATATGGGAGGTGGATTATGTGAGATTTAGAGTCCCCGTTTTCAAGTGTAAATGGGTTGATATAAATTCTGGAATCATTACAGATGGCTCTGGTTTCACATTAGTAGATATTAAAAAGATGAGTTTCACTGATGAACCATTTATTATGGCAAGTCAAGCAAGACAAATATTCTAAGTTAGCGATCCAGCAAATGAAAAATGGTCAGTGGTTTTGGAAGGAAAAAACATGCACGGTTTTGATGATGAAGAATCTCTTGATATACTTGAGACAACATGTAGCACATCAAGACCCATTGAAGACTCAGTTGATGACGTTGCCGATGACATACATGCAATTCATAGTGATCATGATGAAGGGATCTGGGAGAAAACAATATCTTAATAAGTAACGTCTTGTTTTTTGTTTAGACTTTATATGAACTTTTATTTAGATGAAAATTTCAATTTCAATTCATACTAACCTTGTATATATTTTTAAGGTATGTCGATCTCAGACTCAGCATCAGCATAGAGCAGACGTACACGAGGAGTGACACGTTTTCCAGAAGCGACATGTGGACAGGTTCCTCGGCAGAGGAGACCTCTTGAGATTGACCCAAGAACCGGTGTGGAATCAGGGCCAAATGCTGATAGATTTAGTAGTTATCTGGGTAAGATAGCCAAAACCCATGTTTCTATCCTTCATGCAACTTGGGATGACGTCCCAGAGGTCAAGAAGAACCTCTTATGGTAAGATGTTCAGGTATGGTTACTTAAAAGAAATTTGATATAATTATTTCTTTGATCTTATTATGTTATTAACATTTTTCTTGTTTTAAACAGCTAAAATATAATCTTCCAAACACACTTGAGATGAGTAAGAAAATCTTATCGCAGATATGTAAGAGATGGAGGGATTTCAAGACAAGGCTGACACGTTTGTATGTATTTGGAGACAGACAACATGAGAATCCATATCGGCATTATTCCTTCACAGAAGAAGAATGGATGTAGTTTCGTCAATCTAGACAGACTGAGGAATGGAAGGTATTTATCTTAACTAACAACGTCTTCAAAGCAGTTTTTATTATTATATAGTTATGCATAAAAATTGTTTTATAGGGTAAAAGGTTAGCTGCCTAATTATTTTCATTATTAATTGCAGGAGAATTTTTGGAAGTATATTTTGGGACATTAAAGGGCTGCCACATGAAGTCATGGAACCATTCCTCACCAGATACTCAAGCACTCAAAAGTGTTTCACTCAAAGGTGTATAGAGGCCACTCCTTCCCTCTACTATCTACATGTCACATAGAACAAAATTGCCTTTCATTTGCCACAATCAAACATCATCACATACACATGTCATCACAAGGACTTTTCAGGGCTTATAATGTGGTTAGGCTAACAAGGAAAATTGGTTTTTCTAGATCACAAAACCCTTGAGTTAAGAGAGTTATCTATACATTCATAGTTCAAGCACAAACTCTTTTTTTACCAATCTCACTCATTCCCAACTTTCCCTTTTCTTCACATTGAGCTTTTCTTTTCATGCTTTTTCTTTTTCTATCTTTTTCATCTTTTCTCATGCATTTTTTTTTTCAACTCATAAGCTCAATGCGTAACTTTTCTTTTCTCTTTCAATTCTCCCAACAACCCCAAACTTGAACCTTTAATAATACCCCAAAAATATTTCTCAACCTAACTCAAGGCAAAGATTTTCAAAGCAAGGGTTCTTATCTTGTTTAAGGCTTAGGTTCAAAAAGGGTACAACATAATATGTTCTTTTTCATATGGGATGAAACTTTTGGCTAGAAAAGGGCTTTTCAAAAACGGCCTTGATAATTTGACACATACATGCAATTCAATCAATCACAGAAATTTAGGCAAAATCATTCATGCTTCCAGTAGATAGCAAATATATCAATAAGAACTATGGAGCTCAAAATCCTCACATAAGCTTATTCCAATCATTCAATAAAATACCCTGCTTAGCCTCATAATCACAATCACAAAATCACAATGCATCTGTTCACACAGCTTGTGAACCACCACCTGTATATCAGCATATTGTGCAATCTCAACATCATAAATATCAAAGCATCATCAAACAATACCCATCATGCAAAAATATCAATATCAAACCACTGCATCAGATATAGTGTCCAACCAAGTTCATCAACACATATTCTAAAAAAAGAAGCAAATATAACATAATTTAAAAAGATAAGTTTAGAAAATTGGGTATCCTGCATACACTAAAGAACACTGCACTAGAGCACAGAATTAGCCCAAAAACTAAAAACAGTAAAAGATATTTTTTTTTATTTTAATTTTCGTTTTTTTTATAGAAAAGATAAAGATAGAATGATAAAAAAAAATAAAAAAAATAAAAAGATAAAAAGAAAAATAAATAGAAAGATAGAAAGATGGAAAGATAAGGAGAAGAATGAGGAGAAGAATAAGGAGAATATATTATTTTATTTTATTTTCGTTTTTTATAAATAAAGATAGAAAAAATAAAAAAAAATAGATAAAAACAAAAAAAGATTTTTTTTTCTTTTTTTTTTTTAAAAAACAGAAAGATAAAAACAGAAAAATAAAAACAGAAAAAGATATTTTTTTTTCGTTTTTTTTTTAAACTGAAAAATAAAAATAGAAAAAGATATAATTTTTTTATTTTCATTTTTTTTAAATAAAGAAATAAAAAGATAGAAAGATAGATAAAGAGATAGAAAGATAGAAAGTCTAATCGGTTAAGAATCACACACATAGAATAGTTATACCACGAGTCCCCGGCAACGGCGCCAAAAACTTGTTAACACTCTGGCAAGTGTACCAGATCGTATCAAGTAATAATAAATGGTAAGTCCAAGTATCGTTTTCCGAAGAGACTCACGACACTAAACTGTTGTGCTTTTGCATAACCAATCAAGACTATAAAAACAATATTTTGGGATTTTTGAATATTAGGTACGGAAAAGTAAACATGAATGCAATTTGATCAATTGAGGTTAAACACAAAAAGTGGATGGATGATGTTGATAATATGAGATGAGTTTGTTGTTAGGATTCAGATTTCACCCAATCACTCTCTGATATCTACTTTTCTTATTTAATTCGCTTATTTATCATATTGTCATGCAAACTTTCTTAGTTTACCCTTAACCCAATCCCTTGGCGAAAAGAGCCTATTACTAATTACCGGCTTGCTATCCCTAGCTAGTAATTAATAATGCATGATAAACGGAAGTAAAATACAATTGATCGTCCTACCCCTATCCCTAGGCGGTATTAGCATAATCAAGGATTTCCCCCCAGTTCATGACATTACTGTACGTTCCCGTATCAATAAAGACAAACAATATTTACCGAATGAGTTAAACGATAAAAGCATTAAGCAAAGGTAAGGAACCCAACAATTGATAAAGATAAGCATATGCATGCATATAAATAAAATAAGGATTTTGATATAAGAGAGTTTAGAGGTTACATCTTTCCCCAACAACAAATAAGATTAGTTCTCCATCGTCATGGAGAAACTAGGTCAATGGAATGAAAGAGATAGAAACCCTAAAGAGGAGAAAAAGGAGAGCTGTCACCATCTCCAAATCTACCCCCAAAGGGGTGAAAAATGTGTTTCTGTGTCTAAGCCACCAAAAGATACATTCTCTAAGGTGTCTAGGTCTTTAAATAGGGTATAAAAATAACAGAAAATAGGTCCAAGCCCAAACAGATCATAAAAATCGCAGAAAATATATCAAATCACGTCTGATTGACTTTTTCTAGATTCTGATTGACTTTTCGGCATTCTAGTTGATTGGTTGACTTTTCTGCTTGATTGGTTGACTTTTCTGCACTATGTTTGACTTATCTGCACTCCAACCATTTGATACTTCAACCTTTCTTTCAATTCATTCCAAAAACCTACAACATCAAGGGAATTTAATGACAAAATCATAAAACATGTCCTCAACTCTTTTATTCACAAAACTAAAGAAAAATCATGATTCCAAGCAAGTTTCTAAGTCAACAAGGGTGCATTTGATATCAAAATTAAGTATAAAAATAACGGTTTTTCAACTGTTATCAAGAACGAAGGTCTTAGACTCAAGGAATACGAAGAAATATGAAGAAAAGAAAAGTCTATGCACCGCTCAGCGTCAAAATGCACCGCTGAGCGGTGGCGCGGTTTGAGGGAAACCGCTGATTGGTAAAATTGGACGCTGATCGGTTGTCTACTGGGCTTAGGCTTAAATTCTGTTACTTTTATGCCCTATATATAGTCCCAGTGCGATTCAAAATATCATTCTTTTGGCAGAAGAGGACGTCCAGAGCTATTTTACACTCCGTGGAGGAGATTTCTTGGATGCTTAGGATCCATTTTATTCAATCTAGGGTTTCCTTTTCCATTCTTCCATTGTATTTCATCTAGTTTCACCATGTCAATGGTGAACTAAACCCTTTGTTGTTGGGGAACAATGTAATTTTTTGAAACTCTCTTATATTGAAATTCTTGTTTTATTCATATGCTTGCATATGCTGTTATTATCAATTGTTGGGTTCTTTATCTATGCTTTATGCTATTATCATTTAACTCATTTGATATATAAATGTTTGCCTTTGTCGATACGGGGACGTACGGGGAAGTCATGAACTGATAAGGAATTCCTTGATCAAAAAATACCTCCTAGGGATTGGGGGGTAGGACGATCAATTGTATTTTGCTTCTGTGATACTTGCACTGCTAATTACTAGGGGGGACTAGGGATAGTAAGCCAGTAACTAGTAGTAGGCTCTTCTCGCCGAGGGATCGGGTTTAGGGTAGACTAAGAAAGTTGCATAACAATAAGATAAGAAAGCGAATTTAATAAGAAGAGTAGATATAAGAGAGTGGATAAGATGAAATTGTAAACCACAACAACTCCATTCATTTATACCTTTTTCTTGCCAATTGAATCAACTGCATTTGCATGTTTACTTTTTGTTTTTGCATTTAAACCACAAATTAATTTTCTTTACAAGTCTTACAATATTGATTTACACGAAAGATAAGGCCTAAGAGTCCTTTGGGAGAACGATATTGGGTTTTACCAATTATATTACTTGATAACGATCTGGTACACTTGCCAGGGGTTTAACAAGTTTTTGGCACCATTGCCAGGGACTCGTGGTTTAACTTTTCAAGTAGTGTAAATTAAGTGAATTTGACTTGGTGTAATTATTGTATATATTTTGTTTTTGTTTTATTTTCCTTATTTGTAAAAGTGCTTTTAGGGTTTTTGTTTATTGTGCATGCAGGAAGCAATACAAACTAGAAGTAAAAAAAGCCAGCAACCTCTTCTTGAAGGTATATCAGATAGGAGAGAAAGAAGAGTTATACGTCCATCACGTGAACTCTTTCCCTCTCCTGAAAGACTCTTACATTCTTCACCGGAGGTGTTTACACAGAATTTAGAGGAGATGGCGAATCAACCTCCTCAAAGACGCACACTTGCGGATCAGTCTAATGTTGTAGGCCCTTTCCACTTCAATAGCATAGCCATGCCTACAGATCGTACAGTTAATATGGTGATGAACCCAACACTAATCCATCTGGTACAAAGCAACCAATTTCACGGATTGTCAAATGAGAACCCATTGATCATTTGACGACATTCAGTGAAATTTGCAACATTGTGAATATGACTGGAGTATCAGACGAAAGAGTAAAGCTTAGGTTGTTTCCATTCTCATTGGGAGGCAATGCTAAGACGTGGCTTAATTCCTTTCCTGAAGGAACATTCACTGCATGGGAGACTGTGGCAACCAAATTTGTCAACAAATATTTTCCGCAATCTAAAATTACTCAGGGAAGGTTGGAGATCTCATCGTTCAAACAGTGCATGGAAGAAACTTTTGGGCAAGCATGGGATAGGTTTAAAGGCCTATTGAGAAAGACACCAGTCCACGGGTTTGACAAGATAACCCTAGTTCTTGCTTACCTAGGTAGTCTGAACATGCAGTCAAAGATGATGTTGAATGTTGTAGCCGGAGGAGACATAAGAAGGAAGATTGAGGATAAAGCTTATGATTTGATTGAAAGTATGGCAGATAACGAGGAGACGCATAATGAACATGTTGATGTTGTTAATGAAGCTTCAATGTTACAAAATAATAGTTTGATGATGGAGCAGAATAAGATAATTGCTCAGCAATTGGAGGTAATTACGCAAAAATTATCTGATTTATCACAGGCAGTTATAGAAGCTTCAAGAATCCCAAAGCAACCTCAATTCATGCCAGTACAAAGAAGCACAAAATCTGAAGAAATTTTTCAGGGAATTGTGAATAGGAATATGTTTGATGTTAATTGTGTGGAGAAAAGTAATGTGGGAGAAGCATGTGAGATTGTTACTAGAAGTGGGAGAATATTAGAGGAAAGAAGGGTTGAGAAAAAAGAAAAAGAAAAAGAGAGTATTGAAAAAAAGAGTGATCAGAAGGAGGAGTGTGAGATAGAGAAAAATTTGATGAATCAAAATCAGGAAGAGCTGGTTGTAAAATTGAAAGAGAGGGAATATGAAAAACCACTGCCGTATCCAAAGATATATTCAAGAAAGGAGAAAGAAAAACAGTTTGAGCGTTTTATGGAGATTTTCAAGAAATTGGAAATAACCATACAATTCTCTGACGCACTTCAGCAAATGCCATCATATGCAAAGTTTTTAAAAGAACTCCTCATGAAGAAAAGGAAGTATATTGATAAGGAAACTATTGAGGTACAAGGGAATTGCAGCGCAGTCATACAAAGGTCATTACCTCCTAAATTACAAGATCCAGGGAGTTTTACCATTCCATGTACTATTGGGGAGCTAGAGGTTGGAAAAGCTTTGATTGATCTGGGAGCTAGTATTAATCTGATGCCTCTTTCTATGTTCAAAAAGATTAGAGGATTGGAAATCAAGCCAACAAGAATGACTCTTCAGTTAGCAGATAGATCTCTCAAATATCCATATGGAGTGGCTGAAGATGTAATAGTCAAGGTATATAAATTCTTATTCCCAGTGGATTTTGTTATAATGGAGATGGAAGAAAATGGAGATGCACCTTTGATTCTTGGAAGACCTTTCATGAAGACAGCCAGGATAGTGATTGATGTTGAAAATGGCAAGCATAAAGTCAGAGTACAAGATGAAGAGGTGGATTTTGATGTGTTTCAAGCAATGTCACATCCTAAAGATGACAAGTCATGCTTTCAAATAGACATTGTGGAAGAACTTTGTATGAGGCAAGAAAATAGAGTTCGTAATGCATCCATTTTGGAAAGAAATCTTTTGAATGAATGTGAAGATTTGAATGAAGAGGAGGACAAAATGAAGGAAGAATATGTTCAGGATTAGGAGACAGCAAAAGAAATTCCAGCAGAAAAGGCACTTTTTGAGAAAATTGAGGTTAAAGAAAAAGTTCCAGAAAGTAAGATTGAACTTAAAGAGTTGCCACCACACTTGAAATATGTGTTTTTGGAAGATAATGGAGGAAAGCCAGTTATTATTAGTACTTCATTATCTTCAAAAGAAAAAGAAAAGCTAGTGCAAGTTTTAAGAGCAAATAAAGGTGCTATAGGATGGTCAATTGCAGATCTTAAGGGTATAAGTCCCACATATTGTATGCACAGAATTCTTATGGAGGATGATTATAGGCCAATCGCTCAACCGCAGAGAAGACTTAATGTTGCTATGAAAGGGGTTGTGCGAAAGGAAGTATTGAAGTTATTGGAAGCAGGAATTATTTACCCAATTTCTGACAGTAAATGGGTGAGTCCAGTACAAGTTGTACCAAAGAAAGGAGGAATGACTATCATTTATAATGAAAAGAATGAACTTATTCCTAAACGAACAGTTACAGGTTGGCGAATGTGTATTGATTACAGAAGATTAAATATAGCTACCAGAAAAGATCATTTTCCTTTACCTTTTATGGATCAGATGTTAGAAAGATTGGTTGGACAAGCATATTATTGCTTCCTAGATGGCTATTCTGGATATAATCAAATTGTGGTAGATCCGGAAGATCAAGAGAAAACAGCCTTTACATGTCCTTTTGGTATATTTGCTTACAGAAAAATGCCATTTGGACTATGTAATGCCCCTGCTACATTTCAGAGGTGTATGCAAGCAATCTTTGCAGATTTCATGGAAAAAAGCATAGAGGTTTTCATGGATGATTTTTCAGTTTTTGGGGATTCTTTTCAAAAATGTTTGATCAACCTGGATACGGTCCTTAAACGATGTGTTCAAACAAATCTTGTTTTGAACTGGGAGAAATGCCATTTTATGGTTACAAAAGGGATTGTGTTAGGACACAAGATTTCAGTAAGGGGGATTGAAGTGGATAAGGCAAAAGTGGAGGTTATTGAAAAACTTCCACCACCAACAAATGTAAGAGGAATTCACAGTTTCCTAGGTCATGGTGGATTCTATCGAAGATTTAGTAAGGATTTCTCAAAGATTGCTAAACCATTGAGTAATTTGCTTGCTAAAGATACACCGTTTGTAATGAGTCCAGAGTGTATACAAGCTTTTAATGTTTTGAAGAAAAGCTTGATTTCTGCTCCAGTAATGGTGGCTCCAGACTGGAATAAAGAGTTTGAACTCATGTGTGATGCTAGCAACTATGCCATAGGTGTTGTGTTGGGACAAAGAAAAGAAAAGGTATTTCATGTGATTTACTATGCTAGTAAAGTTTTGAATGAAGCCCAACTGAATTATGCTATTATAGAAAAAGAATTTTGGCTATAGTTTATGCATTGGAGAAATTTAGATCTTACTTCATTGGATCTAAAGTGATTATTTATACGGATCATGCGGCTATAAAATACTTACTGAAAAAGCCGGATTCAAAGCCACGGTTGATTAGATGGGTGCTTTTGTTACAAGAATTTGATGTAGAAATTCGTGATAAAAGGGGAAGTGAAAATCTAATTGTTGATCATCTGTCTCGGTTAGTCAATAGTGAAGTAACGAGCAAGGAGACAAAAATTTGGGAGTCTTTTTCAGATGAAACTCTCTTATATATTCAGCAAAGGCCATGGTTTGCTGACCTGGTTAATTTTAAAGTTGCAGGTGTTGTTCCTGAAGAATTAAATTCGCAACAGAAAAAGAAGTTCTTACATGATGCTAAGCAATTTATATGGGATGATTCGCATTTATTCAAGATTGGAGCAGATAATCTTTTGAGGAGATGTGTAACGAAAGAAGAAGCAGAAGGAATTTTGTGGCATTGTCATAATTCTCCTTATGGAGGTCATTATAATGGATAGCGAACTGCTGCAAAAGTTCTCCAAGCAGGATTTTATTGGCCGACTTTGTTTAAAGATGCTCATAATCATGCTAGGAGTTGTGACAAATGTCAAAGGACAGGGGCTATTTCACGAAGGCATGAGATGCTGTTGCAAGGCATTCTAGAAGGTGAAGTTTTTGACTGCTGGAGTATTGATTTTTTTGGAACCTTTCCTCCATCTTTCAATAATGAATATATTTTGGTGGTTGTTGATTACGTGAGTAAATGGGTTGAAGCTCTAGCATGCCCTAAGAATGATGCTAACACTGTGATCAAATTCTTAAAAAGGCAGATTTTTTCACGTTTTGGATCTCCGAGGATACTCATCAGTGATGGGGGGTCTCACTTTTGTAATGCTCAACTGGCTAAGGTACTCAAACACTATGGGGTGAGACATAAGGTGGCAATACCTTACCATCCACAGACAAATGTTCAAGCTGAAGTTTCTAATAGGGAGATCAAAAGAATTTTAGAAAAGACTGTCACTTTCTCAAGAAAAGATTGGTCACATAAATTAGATGATGCTCTCTGGGCATATAGGACGGCCATGAAAACTTCCATGGGATTATCACCTTTTCAGTTGGTATATGAAAAAGCATGTCACCTGCCTGTAGAGATGGAGCATGAAGCTTTGTGGGCTTTGAAATTTTTAAATTTTGATCCTCATGAAACTCAAAGCAAACGAAAAAATCAATTGTTGGAGCTTGAAGAAATGCGGTTACATGCATATGACTCATCTAGGAGTTATAAAGAAAAGGTAAAATTTTATCATGACAGGAAGCTAATATAGAGAACTTTCTACCCAGGGGAGTTGGTGTTGCTATTCAACTCACGGTTAAAGCTATTTCCTTGAAAATTGAAATCAAAATGGTCAGGACCTTTTGTGATAAACGTGTATTCCCAAATGGAGCAGTGGAATTGGAGCATTCAAATGATGATGATCAGCAGCGGAGTTGGGTGGTGAATGGTCAGAGGCTTAAACATTATTTGGGAGGAGATGTGGAACAATTCTCCTCAATAATGATGTTGGTGGATTTATGAGGTTTGGGTTAGGCTCGTGACGTTAAACAAACGCTACTAGGAGGCAACCTAGGGTTTTATCTTGCACTTTTGTATTTTTTGTTTTTTTTAGAATAGGTTGAATTTTGGATGTCAGTGTCTATGCTTGGTTTGAACACTATTTCTGACTAATGTTTGACTGAATGATATTGCATGATGAATCTATTTGATGATGATTGGATGTGGATGATGATGGAGTTGTGTTGATATTTAGGTGAAAAGTTCACTAGCTATGTGAAAAGTTCACTAGCTATGTGAACAGATGTATGATGAATTATGATTGTGGTTATGATGCTAAGTAGGGTGTATGAATGAATGATGTGTGAGAAAGCATGTTGTGTGAGGTATTGAGCTCCAAAGTATTCATTGTTGTATGTACTGTTCACAGGAAAGTATGAATGATATTGCCTGAGTCTCGGTAATTGATTGAATTGCATGTTTATGTCACATGATCAAGGCCATTTGTGGAAGCCTTCACTTAGCCAAATTTTCACCCAAAGTGATTAAAATGCTATACCCTTTTTAAACCTTGGCCTTAAACAGGATGAAAACCCTTGATTTGAAATTATTGACCTTGAGTTGGGTTAAGAATAATTGTATGTACTGAAAAGGTTCAAGTTTGGGGTTGTTGGGAAAATTTGAATGAAAAAAAAAGGGGGTATTGAGCTCAAGTGTGAAAAAGGAAAATGTATGAGAAAAGAAAAAGAAGAAAAGAAAAAGCATGAAAGATGGGCTCAATGTAAAAATAAAAGGAAAGGGAAGATGTTGGGAAGGAGTGAGATTGGTTAAAGAAAGAGAGTTTGTGCTTGAACTTTAAATGTTAAATTAGCTCTCTTGACTCAAGGATATTGTGATCCAGAAAAACCCATTTTTCTTGTTAGCCTAGCCTCATTATAAGCCTTGGAAAAGTCCTTGTGATGGCATTGACATGTAAGAATGTTGATTGTATGAGATAAAGGGCAATTTTGTTTCATGTGACATGTGAATAGTAGAGAGAGGAGTGACTTCTTAAACACTTGAGTGATTGAGTGAAACACTTGCTTGGTAAGAATTGTTGAATTCCATGATTACATTTATGCTTAGTTGATTGATCATTCATAAATAAAACATCTGTTGGGAAATATGTGATCATGTGAACTGAATTGAATTGAAAGCATGTATACATCTTGATTAGATTCCACTGAAAATCTGAAATTGAGTAGTTCTTGTCATAGGAAAAATGAATTTTGAGATTGTTGAACTATTTGATCAAAAAGTGGAAAGCCAAGTTTTGTTTTGTTTGCTTGAGGACAAGAAAAGTTATAAGTTTGGGGTTGCGATATTTTTATGGCTTAGAATGAGCTTAGAATCAAGTAAATTATTTAAGTTGATTCATTTGAGAGTCAAAAGTTGTTTTTAGAGATATTATGCTTGTTTTGCAGCGTTTGGATGAGAATTAAGGTTGGAATTGAAGAAGGAAGGTCTTAGACTCAAGGAATAAGAAGAAAACTGAAGAAAAGAAGATTTTATGCACCGCTCAGCGTCAAAATGCATCGCTGAACACCATTATTCGAGGGAAAGCCATTGTTTGGCGCCCAGGTGGTGACGTTGAGCGTCCAGAGCGATTAGAGGCAAACCGCTCAGCGGTGAAACTGACCGCTGAGCGGTGGCGCGGTTTGAGGGAAACCGCTGAGTGGTAAAATTGGACGCTGAGCGGTTGTCTGCTGAGCTTGGGCTTAAATTTTGTTACTTTTATGCCCTATATATCGCCCAGTGCGATTCAAATATCATTCTTTTGGCAGATTTCTTGGATGCTTAGGATCCATTTTATCCAATCTCAGGTTTGCTTTTCCATTCTTCCATTGTATTTCATCTCGTTTCACCATGTCAATGGTGAACTAAACCCTTTGTCGTTGGGGAACAATGTAATCTTTTGAAACTCTCTTATATTGAAATTCTTGTTTTATTCATATGCTTGTATATGCTGTTATTATCAATTGTTGGGTTCTTTATCTATGCTCTATGCTATTATCATTTAACTCATTTGATATATAGATGTTTCCCTTTGTCGATACGGAGACGTACGGGGAAGCCATGAACTGATAAGGAATTCCTTGATCAATAAATACCACCTAGGGATTGGGGGGTAGGACAATCAATTGTATTTTGCTTTTGTGATACTTGCACTACTACTTACTAGGGGAGACTAGGGATAGTAAGCCAGTAACTAGTAGTAGGCTCTTCTTGCTGAGGGATCGGGTTTAGGGTAGACTAAGAAAGTTGCATAACAATTAGATAATAAAGCGAATTTAATAAGAAGAGTAGTATAAGAGAGTGAATAAGATGAAATTGTAAACCACAACAACTCGATTCATCCATACCTTTTTCTTGCCAATTGAATGAACTGCGTTTGCATGTTTACTTTTTGTTTTTGCATTTAAACCACAAATTAATTTTCTTTACAAGTCTTACAATATTGATTTACAGGAAAGATAAGGTCTAAGAGTCCTTTAGGAGAATGATATTGGGTTTTACCAATTATATTACTTGATAACGATCTGATACACTTGCCAGGGGTTTAACACACATCAAAAGATTCCCTAAAGGCAAAAATTTGAAAAGAAAAGGAGCATACATTCTTGGGAAACAGGTAGGCTTCGGTTTTACACCAAGAGGGGGGGTGAATTGGTGTTGTTTCAAAAACAAAATCTTTTCGCAATCTTTAATCAAAAGTATAAAGCTTTTTGATCTTTCTTGAAATGCAAGTAATGAAAATTTCTATGCACCGGAAAAAGGTAGTTGACTACGTAACAAATATAGTCGACTGAAATAAAGAGTGCAGGGATAGAGAAAAGCAAACATTGGTTTTTATACTGGTTCAGCCAACAATGCTTACATCCAGTGTCCTTCCAACCCAGGAAGCAAATGCACAATATAGGTTGCAGTTTTTACAACAAGGAATTTATAGAAGACCTCACATCAAAAATATAAATCTCCTCTCTAACCCAAAACCAAAATATAGCTGCAATAACCAAAACCAGATTTGCAGCAAGAATCCCCTCTTCTGCAATCTGAATCCACGTCAAACAATCCTCAACGTGTAACCCCTGTATCATAACAAGTCAATTCCAACACTCTTCATAGGATGCCAAGCCTTCAAACAACGCAGCAGTCTTCACAGCATGCCAACCCTACAATGATCAATCAAGAAGCACCTTCTTTGTGCAGTTTCTGATCACACAGTCAGCGCATAAGCCTTCTCCCTTTGAATCTCTCTCAAGATAGATCACCATCGTCTTCTTGGAGAATTCTTGGAGTTGTTAACATAGAGAATTCAATCTAAAACAAGAAATGAAAATGTTAGAGTGTCAAAGTCTCTGAACAAATCGTGTTCAGCCAATTTATAGGTTTCTGTCAGTCAGATTGTTTCTCAGTTGAAAAGACTACTAATTCAGTCGACTGCATTACTACAGTTATAACAGACAGTCAACATAATAGCTCTCAGTCAACGAAAATCAACACACATTTAATACAGTTGACCAAGTCATCAATGCTTAACTAACTCTTAAAAATATAGCCGTTGGAGCGTGTAGGCATAACAGAATTCTAAAACAGATCAATAATACAGTCGAATGTACTCAATTCAAAACATCATAGAGCATTGAATCTCAAAATCTGTACAAAGGTTTTAGAATAGTCGAATCCATTACATATGTATTCGACTGGACTAAAACTTTGTCACACAATTGTAAGTTTATAAAAGTGCTTGTGATTTTTCACTTTCCAGAATGTGCAGTAAAATATTTTTGATACAGCAGTTCATATTGAACATAATCATATAAGCTTGTTCCACAAATATATCACACAATTAATATAGGAACATACATCACAGTACATTAAAACATGTTCAGCAAATATAACAATCAGTTCAGAATAAGAACATGTAACACAACAACATGTGTATTGTCATCATCAAAAACTATATTGATATAGAGTTTCTGTGGTCAACAATCTCAACAATCTCCCCCTTTTTTGATGATGCACAACCATGATTAATAACTCAACCACGTTTATACAATTCAACACAAGATACAACATAATATCAAGCAAATGAAGTATGAGACAGACTATTCTCCCCCTTTGATAAAGCATTTATACTTACTCTCATACTCTCATACTCTCATATATCTCTCTCCCCCTTTGTGCATTAACAAAAAAGGAATGCTTCAGATATTTTTGCAGATTTGAAAACAGAGATGCATTAGAAAGATATGCAATTTGTAAAATACAATGATGATCTCATAACCAATATTTCATCACAAAACAATGTTAACTCCCCCTGACATGCAGGCATGTGATGTAAAATGTGTTATTTTTATACTAAAATTTGATATTAAAACACACCCTTTATGGCTTAGAATGAGCTTAAAACTCAAGTAAAACACTTAGTTGAGTTACATGAGAGTCAAAAGTTGTTTTTAGAGATATTATGCTTGTTTTGCATTATTTTGCAGGGTTTAGATGAGAATTGACGGTGGAAGTAAAGAAGGGAGGACCTAGACTCATGATAGAAGGAGAAAAAAAGATGAAAAGAAGAGCTAAGTGCACCGCTCAACGCTAATTCCAGTGCTGAGCGCCAGTTTTGTGGGTGAAGTCACTGTTTCTCGCTTGAGCGGCACCGCTGAGCGTCCTGTGCGATTAGAGGGCCACCGTTGAGCAACGTATTGGACCGCTGAGCGGTTTTGCGATTAGAGGCAAACCATTGAGCGGCTAAATTAAGCGCTGAGCGTCCATCAGATGGGTTTCGGCTTAAATTTTGTTACTTTTATGCGCTATAAATAGCCCCAGTGCGATTCTCAAAGTATTCTTTTGGCAGGTAGAGACGTCCAGAGCTATTCTACACTCCTTGGAGGCAGTTCCTTGGATGCTTAGGATCCAATCTACCAAATTTAGGGTTTATTCTTCCATTCTTTCATTTAATTCCATCTAGTTCACCATGTCTATGGTGAACTAAACCCTTTGTTGTTGGGGAACAATGTAATCTTTTGAAACTCTCTTATATTGAAATTCTTGTTTTATTCATATGCTTGCATATGCCTATATTATCAATTGTTGGGTTCCTTACCTATTCTTAATGCTTTTATCGTTTAACTCATTCGGTAAATGTTGTTTGTCTTTATTGATACGGAGACGTAAAATAATGTCATGAACTGGGGGGAATTCCTTGATTAAACTAATATCGCCTAGAGATACGGGTAGGACGATCAATTGTATTTTGCTTTCGTTTATCATGCATTATTAGTTACTAGGGGAGGCTAGAGATAGCAAGCCAGTAATTAGTAATAGGCTCTATTTGCCAAGAGATTGGGTTTAGGGTGGACCAAGAAAGTTTGCATGACAATATGATAAATAGGCGAATTAAATAAGAAGAGTAGATATAAAAGGGTGGATAAGATGAAATTGTAAACCCCAACAACTCCATTCATCCATAGTTTCTTCTAGCCAATTGATTCACTGCATTTTGCATGTTTATTTTCGTCTTGCACTCAAAAACCTAAATTTAATTCTTTTCTCAAGTCTTATGCGATCTCTTTACATGAAAGTTAAGGCCTAAGAGTCCTTTGGGAGAACGATATTTGGTCTTACCATATATTATTACTTGATACGATCTGGTACACTTGCCAGGGGTTTAACTATATCACAAATTTGATAGTAGTTTAAGCACAGAGTTGTATCAAAGTCAAAATATCAAACCATCTAGATATGCAATGATACAAACTTCAACAATCTCACAATATTATCTCGATTCAGATATTTGCAACAGATAAAAGCAGAGATAATAATAGATTATATTGAATTTAAGCAATCAGTAAAGATAAAACCAGATTCCAGATATGGAATTTTTAACCCAGTTACACGCAGTCAAATGCTTTAAATCATTAGTCGAATGCATTGCTTTTCCAAATGTTGAATTCCAATTATAACTTCCAAAGCAATGTCCTTTGTGCAAAACCTTTCAACAACCTTATCTAGATCAAGCATAATGGTTAAGCAAGAATTATAATCAAATAACAACAAAAGTCAATATGAAAAGATGTATGACAGAATAAGCATAGTTGACTTCACTCAAGACATAGTCGAATCAATCAGTCAATATATCAGATATTATTCAAACAGATTAAAAACAACTGGATTGATTAAAAATACTGATTTCATTTCCTTGAAAAGGATATTACAATAATAGGATCAGAACAAGGAAATACAAAGGAAAGACAATAAAAAATATGGCATACTAAGCCATAAGAAAAACTTAGTCTATGACTCAAGACACAATAGGACAGGATATGACAATTCTTTCATTTCTTTAGACGAAGTTAGAGAGAATCAGTGAAGCTCTCATCAAGTTTGTTTTCATTCTGATGTCTTATTACATGATTCATCATATTTGCAAAAGTACTTCCAGTACTATACTCAGCTTCTTCACCCATGAAGTTCCATCCATTAACAGTTTTCACAATTCCTAGAGATACAGCAGAGTCAAGATCAAAAGTGTTTGCTGAACCCACAGGCACTTTTGCTCATTTTCAACATTTACTCCTTGAAATTCCAATATTTTGGTCACTAATACAGCATATGGAAGACACAGTGATCTGTTTAGAGCGACAAGTTTCATAGGATTCTTCACAATTTCTAACCAGTTTGTTGGAATGTTTGATGGGTGTCGCACCCCATGCAAATTTAATGTGCATAAAGAATGCAGTATAGACTAGGAAGTGACTCCTAGGTCGTCTCTCAAGGATCAAACTGTGGTTCGAGAATCAGGTCTAACACGAAGTGGAGGGTTGTTGAAAGGTTTTATGAATGCAGATGAATTAAATTAAAACAAAGATGCAAACAGAAATGAAAACAGAAATATAAAAACAGAATCAAATATAGAATAAAAACGGCTGGTCGTTAACTCAATTACTATGCTTCCAATCATAGATTGAAGACAAGTACACACTACTCTAATCCAAATCCAACACGAATCACCCAACTAAGCGAAGGCTAATTCGGTTTTCAAAATTGTAAACTAAGCGAATGCAATGAACAAATCCAATCAGTTATGAACCGTACAGTCTAATCAACTAAGCGAAGATTTGACACCGATTAGGCAACTAAGTGTATACCTAATCGCAGGCACACAACAGATTAAATATTGAGCTAAATCAGAGCAGCAGCATGGAAATTAAAGTGCACAGGTCTCATGAATAAGCTACTCTAGCCTCTAATCCAGCACAACTAACCGACTAAGCGAAGGTTAATCATGCTATCATAATCACGAACTAAGCGAACGCAATACATCTATTCCATCTGATGTGTTCTATACAGACTGATCAACTAAGCGAAGATACAATCACCAACTGGGCAACTAAGCGTATACCTGTTGCAAGAACACAGTCCGTCAGATTTCACAGAATGTCAGGCAGAGCAGAATAAACACAAGAATAGTCTGAGAATCTCATGGAAACAAAGTAATTTTATTAATGACCAACCTAACTACTTAAGCTAACATCACAATTAAATTATCAAAACTAAACAGAATAGAAAACATTAAAGTAAACAGAAACAATAAACCAAACATAACATATAGAACAAAAACAACAAACTGAACGGTCCTACATTAAACAAATTAAAAGTTACGGCTTGTGTCAAATTGAAAACACTGATTGAATGGATCACGTAATTGAATGCATCACATTAAACAAAGAAACTCATCTAATACTATTAAATTGCTACATTTAGCTAACAAAGGAAATGCACATTGCAATCATCTAAATGAGACACATCACCTACAGAAACACTAATAAAAACATGCATCAATTAATAGTAGAATAATATAAATTAGAAAACTATTTCAACCTAAAAGGAAATAATTCTCGGTTCAAGCATTAACAAGTGTTAATACAAATTGAAGAACCTATTGAAGCTTTCTTTGTCTCCCACACCGTGAACTAACCATAACCTTCCATGCTTTTAAATCCAAGAGATATGATGAAAAGTCTATTCTAAAGAAAAGCCAAGAAATGCATTCGGTGGTGGCGGCTACCCTTTATTCTAAAAGCCGAGATATATATATTGCTACATCCTAAAGCGCCGTGTTTTTCTAAAGAGAAAGTGAAAAATTCCCCTCTCTCTCGGTGCGGCTACCCTTAAAAAAATGAAACGATCAATGACCTAGTCCGTGGTTGCTGCTCTCTCGTGCTGGGCCGCTGCTGAATGAAGAAAGAAAACGTTGCTGCAATTTGCTTGCTGCACGCCCCCAAGTTGCAGCTGCTGTTTTTTGAAGAAAATATGTAGGACGCGTGATGATGTGGAGTGTAGCCCGTGTGGTGCTTGAAGCTGGACAGCGCACCTCCCCATAGACGTATGAAGGCTGGACCGTGAAAGCTCTTCAGCCCAAGTGATGGGATCAGCTGCTGCAGCGTGGACCTCTTTCAAACACCTGCAGCTTTCCTTTAGCTGTCGTATGAACGTGGGCTGATACTCCTTCTCCCATTTCTGGACCAAGCCCGTGACATTCCAGAAGAAGCTGCTGGATTGTGCAAGTGCTGCAGCCTCCTCAAGGACATGCTGTTTGCACCTCTCGTGATTGCTAGGACGTGGCAGCTGCAGCACCGCAAAGAAGGTTGGATTGGCTGCTTTTTTTCTCCAAATTTGGACCCGTGGTGGTTTTTTTTTACGTGGCAGCTGCTGGTTTTAATTGAATAAAGTGTGCCCGTGTGTCAACTGCACTCTCATGCTTGGACCAGCTCATGCAAGGCTAATGAATGTCTTTTTTTTTTTCTCAAAAACATTAGTCCCAAGCCGTGGCATCCAATTCAAATCAGCCCTTCCTTATCTCCAAGTAAATAATTACCGCATGCACCTTGAAATATGAACTCCACACCACCTCTCTCATTTAAGCTAAGAATAAAATTGATGTAGCATTTTTTTTAAGTTTAAAATATTATCCAACAATTTCCCTACAATTAATAATGTAAATAATTAGTCCTAGATGATTCAAATTAACTAAAATAAGAATTTCCGATCAAATTAAGCACAATTAGCAGAAACGGAAAAATATCGGACATTTAAGCACAATTCCCTGATTAATTCTAGCACAATAAACTAAGTGAAATCAATAAAATATCGACTCATCAATGTTATTCTTGATATCTTGAAGAAGATAAATATCTTCACTTGTCATCCTGTCAGTTTTAACTTTTCCTGTTAATATGATTCGAGCAAGAAGAACAGCCAAAAGTTTTTCTTCTTTTCTTAAACCTTCATGTGCAAAGAATCTTTCAGTGGAATATCTTCCAGGAAATCTCAACCAGTCCTTATATACCTTCCTCTAGTTGAATGAGGTATTGTTTTGAGCAGAGGATAGCGCTCCTTCTGAAGGTAGATTTACAGCCATGTTCCACAAGAAGTCATCAATTACAATGTCAACTCCTTTTACTCTTGAACAGATGTTATCATCAATCATCCTTAGGTTGTGGTAAAATACTTTCACAAGGTCAGGGTACCACCATCCGTTTAGTTGCACAAATAATGACAAGCTTTGTCTCTCTATCCACTCAGGAAACAGGAATCCTTCTCCTTCGAACAGATTCAGATTTATGTTAATAGGAGAAACGACAGTCTTTGTAGTTGCACCGAGGAATCTTTCCCGAGTTGCTTCATCACTGATCCAGCTAGTTGGATTGGGCATTCTGGATTCAATGTCATTTCTTCTCTTGTTTCTTGGTATGGAACGACTTGAAGATGCCATGAGAGTTCCCAAAACTTTCTTTCTCAGTCAAAATATAATTAAAGATTGTTCACATAGATAGTGGTGTTTTTAAGAGACATGACACATCAGGTGGCATACAACAATTTTAAATTCTCAGTTTTTTTTTGTCCATTAAATTCTAACGTTCAAAAACAGAATTTTAGAAACTTGTGCAGAGCATAGTCGAATAGATTGAACATACAGTTGTCAACTGGAAAATCATTTTCAAACAAATTCAATCAATCAATCAATTTAGCATACAACACAAACAATCATACAGCAACAACCAATCAATGTAAGCATGATGCAGCAGATAGATACATTTTTACCAGTTGTAGATACTCAAGATTTTTTATGTGTTCCATAGAAGATTCATTCTTGAGATCAATCTGCATCAGCTGTGTATCCTGCAAAACAACTAAGTTTTGGTTACTGGTACCCATTTAACTTTGGGTCCTTGATTGTTAATCCTTGTCACTTGTTCCTTTGGTATCTACACATATAATCCTTTACGAACAACAACATTTCTATAATAATAGTTTCTAACAGTATAACCAATACAATTGCAATAGAAACATGCATTTCTAGTAGGTTTGCTTAACTCAGTAAATTTCCTAGCATTGGTTCTGTTAGAATGAGCTTTGTAACCAATTCCTTGTCTATTAATAGTGTTGCGTTGATATTTTCTTGACTGTATTTAGTTTATTGCAGTTAAATAAATCAGGGAATTGTGTTTAATTGTCCATTATTTTCCCGTTTTTCCTAATTCTGCTTAATTTGATCGGAAATTCGTATTTTCACTAATTTGAATTTTCTGAGCTGATTAATTGCATTTTTAGTTGCAGGGAAATTTTGGAGACATCTTTTGGAGCATTAGGAGGTGGCATGGTCATTAAAGAATCTTCATTTAGTCATTTCAATTTTAATTATGTTGTAACTTAGTTTTCTAGAAACTTTAATTAGGATTTTGTGTATTGGGCCCTTTTTAGTGGAAATTTTGTAGAAGCCCAATGGTGGACCCCACCATTTTAGAAGGATTCTCGGCATTTGTAGCTAAAAAGGCCGAACATTGCATAGCTAGCACACTTTACACTTCATTTGCTTAGGGTTTTGTATGAACACTCTTATGGAGAGCTTGAGTGTGCCACGGTTTTCAACTATTGAATGAATAAGGATGCATTTTTCTTCTTCTCTTGCTTGAATCTTGTTTATCTTTGCTTGGTGGAAGTTAGAACCATACTCATTTCCCTTCATTTCTTCTTGAAAGTTGAGAGCATGAGCTTGAAGGGTGGTGCTTGCATTTTCATGGTGGTTCATTGGTTTGAATGAAGGTTTATTTCCGTTTTGCTTCTCCTTTGTTGTAGTATTTTCAGTTTCCTTTTAGTTTTCTTGGATTGGATGATGAAAATGGAGTTCTTGTTGAGTTTTGTAGTGAAGAAAGCTTGAGTTGGTGTATGGGTGTTTGAGGTTTGAACTATTTTCTTCTTGTGCTTTTGTTTTGATGGTTGGAAGTAAATTATGAGCTGGAACATTGTGTTTGTTGATGATGGCTGGACGGTTTTGCAAGGAAAGCTAGGGATTTGATTTTGTTTTTGTCAAAAGTTTGAAGAAAAGAGAGTGTGAAGTTGGATTGAAGAAGAAAGACTTTGGGTTTGTTGTTCTTGTATTATTTTGCAATTTGAACTTTGGTTTCTTTGGTGCATTCTCGGTGATGAGAAATGAAGAAAGCAATTTGAATGTTTGTGTTGGTGGAGAAACCGAAAATGAGGTTGGAAGTGAGAGAAAATGGTGCATTTAATTTTTACCCGAGTTAGACAAGCACATGTTGAGACACATTTACCATAGAAGGAATATTGCCATTTTGGTGTTCACCCTTGGTTGCATTGCCGTGAATTGGATTGAAGAGGAGAATGTTTTATGATTTATTTCCTTTGACTTTGCTTACATGGCACCTTGGTTGAAGCACCCAAGCTATCTTTCATTTAACCTTTGGTTTGAAGCACTTTTTCCAACAATCACTTGGTAGTTCACGACATTTGTGTCTTGGTGTGTGGTTTCCGTTTTTGCTGCATGGAAAGGGATAAAGGCACGATTTCATAGTGATGTTTAAGGCACATGCTTATTGTCTTGGAGATTGGAGCACATGGCACACAAGGAAGCAGCATTTTAAATTATTTGTTGAATGAAAAAAAGTGAATGGTAGTTGGTGTGTTGGACTCATGGCCAAGAGGTTACATTTAGGCCATTTGCACTTTTAATTTCATTTGTTAGATGTATTTGGTCACATGGAATGTGTAGGAAAAAGCATGTTTGATTATTCCTTTGTTTTGAATTAGTTTAAATAGTAGGATTAGTTGCTTTTGACTTCTTGAATTTAGTTTTGTATTAAAATTTATTTAACTGTGTTAGATAATTTGTTTGTAACAGTGTTGGTGTCTAGTATTTTAATTTATTTCAATGTTGTCTAAGGTTTCTAGTTGTGTTAATTTAATTTGCATGGTAGCTTAAATTAATTCAGTTGGTCATTAGCTATATTATGATGTTTCCTTGAGATTTTGAACTGTAACTGTATTTGCACTCTGACTTGGTTAATATTAAATCTGTGTTTGCACTTGCAATTGGGTATACGCTTTGTTGCCCAGTTGGTGTTACATCTTCGCTTAGTTGATGTAACTGCATGGTGTAAATTAGATTTGACATTAACACTGCGTCTGCTTAGTTCACTTATATGATAACAGGGTTAACCTTCGCTTAGTTGGTTAACTTTGTTGGATTAGAGGTTTGAGTCACAACTTTATTTTGTGATCTGTGATAAGAAGCATTGTAATTAAGTTAATGACCAACCGTTTTCAGTCTGTCTTTGAAACCGTGTTAGATCTGTGTTTGCATTTCTGTTTGCTTCAGTGTTTTGATTTTATTAATCTGTATTCACCACAACGTTTTCACAACCCCCCCACTTCGTGTGTGACTTAATTCTTGAACCGCAAAATTGGTCCTTGAGAGACGACCTAAGAGTCATTTCCTAGCTATACTGCATTTCTAAATTGCACATTAAATTTGTGTAGGTTGCGACAGTCCATCAATAGCTCTGCCAGATGATTTTAAAACAACATTTAAATTGTCTCTACCTTAAGTAAACTTAGCTAGCATGCTAGTCAAGTAATTTATCTTTTCAATATGAGCAGGACAATTTTCACATGCTTTTTCTACTGTAACAGTTTTAATTTCAACATTCTTAGCAGATAACAAAGCTTCATTCAATTCTTTTTCTAATTTCTCATTTTCTGCAACAAGGTTATTAATTCTATTTTCAAAGTCTTTTCTTTCAGAGCTTAGTCGATTAACCTTGTATTGTGATACTTGACTTCCACTGGTTCATTTGATATGTATGCATCACAGTCATAGTCGTCCCATGTTACTCCTGTCATATAGAACATATTTGATTCCTCCTCTTGATCAGAATCTTCATCACTTCATTTTTCAGAATCTGAGTTCTCCCAAGCAATGTAGGCTCCTTTTCTTTTCATATTTCTGCTTTGAGGGAATCTTTTCTTTCCTTTTTGCTTCGGTGTTAGTTAGGACAATCAGGCTTGATGTGACCTTCCTTTCCACATTCATAGCACTGGACAACATTTGTACTGAAGCTCTTCTTTTTGCTTTGACCTGCATGGTTAGATAGTTGACTATCATTTTGCATAAGTCGACTAAACTTTCTTACCATCAAGGTCATCAATTCTTTTTCGTCCATGTCTGTTTCTGTGTTATTCTTGCTTGAGGCTTTCAGAGCAATGGACTTCTTTTCTTCAATCTCCTCTTCATCCTTTAATCTACCAAGTTCCAACTCATGTTCTCGTAACTTGCCAAACAAGGTAGCCATGTTCATAGTTGTAAGATCTTTGGATTCAAAGATTGTTGTGACTTTTGGTTGCCAATTCCAGTTCAGACTTTTCAGAATTTTGATGTTGATCTCCTCCTTATCAAACACCTTGCCAAGAGCCATTAGATGATTTACAATGTGAGTGAATTGTTTCTATACATCATATATGTTTTCTCCAGCCTTCATTCTGAACAATTCATACTCCTGTATCAATGAGTTCTTTCTAGCTCTCTTGAATTCATCCGTGCCTTCATGAGTTACCTCTAAGACCTCTCACATTTCCTTTGCAGATTTGCATTGAGATATCCTAAAAAATTCAACAATTGTCAGTGCAGAGGCAATTATATTTCTAGCTTTAACATCATACTGAGCTTTTCTATTTTCATCAGCAGTCCACTCAGTAAAAGGGTTTAAAACAGTTTCTTTATCAACAGTTTTTGTAGGCACATATGGACCATTCAAAGTGGAATCCAAAATTCCCTTATCTTGCGATTCAAGAAAGATTTGCATTCGAATTTTCCAAAAAGGATAATTTTTACCAGCAAACAGAGGTGGACTTTTTGTTGAAGCACCTTCACCAAAAGTTTGAAAACAGGAAGCCATCCCTAGGTTTTATAATCGAATACGATAAAAACAGAGTCGGCTAAATTTTCAAATATCTTATGAAAACCAGCTCTGGTGCCAATTGTTGGGAAACAGGTAGGCTTCGGTTTTACACCAAGAGGGGGGTGAATTTGTGTTGTTTCAAAAACAAAATCTTTTCGCAATCTTTAATCAAAAGTATAAAGCTTTTTGATCTTTCTTGAAATGCAAGTAATGAAAATTTTTATGTAGCTGAAAAACGTAGTTGACTGCGTAACAGATATAGTCGACTGAAATAAAGAGTGCAGGGATAGAGAAAAGCAAACACTGGTTTTTATACTGGTTCGGCCAACAATGCCTACATCCAGTGTCCTTCCAACCCAGGAATCAAATGCACTATATAGGTTGCGGTTTTTACAACAAGGAATTTATAGAAGACCTCACGTCAAAAATATAAATGATGGAAGCATCTCCATGACACGTAGAAGAATGCTCAAAATCGCAGAGAATAGCAGCGGATGGAAGATGACAGTGGATGTTCGAATGCACTCAAGGTGTTTGTGAAATTGTCTGGTGGTGTTTGGACGAGTGTTTTGGTATATTTCTAGCTTAGACAGCCTTCCAAAAGGGAAAGGAGCTAGAGGAGGTGCTGGATAACAAAGCACAAGTTCGAACTTAAGAGCAATGGCTGGATTTCAACATCATTTCATTACATAAACTCAAGTTGAATTTACAAATGATGAAGCTCTCTATTTATAGATGAAGGAGAGCTTCTAATCTTTCTGTGCAAGCTATCCTATATGTGCCCGTGGTGTAAAACAATGAAAGGAAGTTTGGAAGGCAAGCTACAAGAGCTGACTCAGCAGAAAAAGATGAAGACGATGAAGTTGTTGTTTCTGGCGCTGGACGGCATGGAGAGGGCGCTGGGCGCCAGCTGTCTTCTTTGCATTTTTTATTTCCTTTGTCTTTGCTTACATGGCAGTCTTCTTTAGTTGTATAGACATGGTTCTTCCTCTTTATTAATGTCCTACAAAAACAAGGTAAAGTTATTTAACAAAGAGAATCATGCTAAGACTTTAGAAAGAAATGATTAAGTTCTCAATCAACTTCCCTTTCATAGTCTTAGTGTAGTTGATGCTTCTTTGGATGGGAAGTCCCTTTAGGGGTTGCCATCATTTCCTCCCTCTTAAAAAAGATTTGTCCTCAAATCGGGAAGAAAGAAGAAGCACAAGTTTGGTGTTTATTTTCCTCCTGGGTCAAAGATATATCTACAAAAGATAGTAAAAATGAGTATGATGAATAAGAGATATGCAAAGATAAGAATACAAAAGAAAAGTTTTGTATTTTTGAAAAAGATTTTCCTAAAATTAGTCATGGAAAAATAGAGAATTCCATATTCCCAAGTTATTTGATTTTTATCTTGAGTTACTTGTTTACACAAAGGGTAACATTAACTCAAGATTTGAATTGCCATATTGTGAAAAGGATTGTAAAGAATATGAATGGCAATTGTTTTAAAACAAAAATGAATAATGGAAGAGTGCAAAATATTTGGAAAAGAAGTAAAGAATGAGAAGTCTTCCCTTTTAGGGTTCATTGGAATGGGAAGAGTAGGAGTTGCAATCAGTAGCAAGAGGTCCTTCTCCTTATTTTCCTCTTCTTTCTTCTTTTCTTCTTCTCTTTTCTTTTCCTCT
This sequence comes from Vigna reflexopilosa, assembly GCA_027742785.1. Lineage (NCBI taxonomy): Eukaryota > Viridiplantae > Streptophyta > Magnoliopsida > Fabales > Fabaceae > Vigna > Vigna reflexopilosa. The sequence continues at coordinate 9,721,519 of CM050928.1, read as the reverse complement.
TCTCTTCTCTCTCTATCTTGTCTCTCTTTTTTCTTTCTCTCTTCTTCTTCTCTCTCTCTTGTTTGTCTCTCTTCTTCCAGTCTCTTAACTTTCAACTCTAGTGTCTCAACCTTTAACTCCTTAAGTTTAATTTCAAATTCTAATTCTCTATGAAGGAAACCATTGTCATTTAAGCTTTCAAGAAATGTTTTTCCATCTTCAATATAAGCTCTTAGGGATTGTAGGTTTCTCTTAATGGTTGAAGGCACAAACTCTCTTCTCATGCAAGATTTTAGTTCATTCCAATCATGGATGGGGAATTTTCTACCTATACTAACATGATATTGCCTTTCATTCCACCACTCTCTTACATGTATTTCAAATCTAGATGTGTAGAGACTAAGGACATGAGATGCATTATTGCTAGAATGATAATAGGATTCATGTTTACTTTTTCTAGCAATGAATGGATGCAAGCCACCAATGTCCTTTTCCTAAGCTAGGTATGTCAATGCACCAATGTCCTGTCCAAAGAATGGAATATTTGCCCTAGCTTGTTTATACAACTCATCCTCAATCTTCTCAAATTCATAAAATGAACAAGTGTTTCTCCTAGCTTCATCAAGTTTTCTTTTAATATCTTTGAAACTAATTGGTTGATGAAGACTAGAAGACCTAGATGCCCTATATGAAGAAGAAGATCTATAGGAATCATAACAAGACATAAAAACTTTTTAGATTTTTTGAAAGATTTCTATAAAGATTCTAAAGGTGAAGAAATCGAATAGCTCCCAAGAAGGAGAGGTGAGTCACAATGGACAAGCTTAGAAACCTTGTCCTTCCTTAGCCAGAGTTTCTCCTGACGTTTCTTACCCAAGTTTCAATGTAGAAGTCTTTCAAAAGCTTTTTGAATGCAAGATGAAATGCACCTAGAAACCAAACGAAGGTTTACTATATGATAGTGCACCTAACTATCACGGAGACGTAGAACACAAAGAATCAACAAGCAACAAGAAAGGAAATATGACATGAATGGAAAAAGAAAAACGGCCTATGTGAAAGTGCAAATGACACTTGGAGCCACTTGACACACTTCCACACTAAGATGCGCAACTAGTCTATTACAATGTTTAATGGAGCACTTGGAATTGCTTGATAAGCAGTTTTCCAAGTAACTCAAGTTTCAAAAGCAAAGAAGAATTTGCTACAAAGGTTCCATGATAGAAAGCCAAGTATTACAATGAAATGTAAAACTACTTAAACAAAGCGAAGTGTGGCTGCAAAGGCGAAGTAAATGAGCTGAAATGGAACTTTGGAATGGTGTTTTGCTGCTGAAAAAGGTGGCTTGACAGTCCACTTAAATTCCTCTTGAAGTCTACTTGAAGCCAAGTTAGCAAGACCTCCACTCCTTAATATACTACCCCTTTGATAAGGTCCATCTGTGCCAAAATTTGATGGGTGTCACACCCCATGAAAATTTAATGTGCATAAAGAATGTAGTATAGACTAGGAAGTGATTCCTAGGTCGTCTCTCAAGGACCAAACTGTGGTTCTAGAATCAGGTCAAACATGAAGTGGGGGGGTTTTGTGAAAAGTTTGTGAATGCGGATAAACAAAATGAAAACACGAATGCAAACAACGATGTAAAGATAGATGTAAAAGCGATTTCAAAGACAAAATGGAAACGGTTGGTCATTAATTAATTACAATGCTTCCAATCACAGATCAACAAAATAAAGCGGCGACTCAAACCTCTAATCCAACACAGTTAACCAACTAAGCGAAGGCCAATCATGTTTTCATAAAAGCGAACTAAGCGAACGCAATGTTAACATTAAATCCAATTTACACCATGCAGTTTCATCAACTAAGCAAAGACTAAACACCAATTGGGAAACTAAGCGTATACCCAATTACAAGTGCAAAAACAGATTTCACATTAACCAAGTCAGAGTGGCAAACATAATTACAGTCCAAGAAATCTCAAGGAAATAAAGTAATTTTATTAACGACCAACCAACTAACCTAAGCTAACATCGCAATTAAATTAACACAATTGAACAAAACAGATAGCATAGTAAACGGAAACAATAAATTGAACGTAATAGAAAACATAATGAACAAAAATAGTAAAATGAACGGTCCTGAAACAAGATGTGTGAACTAATTAAAATGCAACCAATAATAAAGAAACACTTTACTAAAATTAAATACACATTGCGTGAATCACTTAAAGGCAACAAATAAATAAAACAATGCATCATTGGAACTGGAATAAACTTTAAAGGAAAAAGGGCGTTAGCTACTTAAATTGAAATTGCTAAATCAAAATGAAATTCACGGTGCAGCAGAGAATAAAAGAGGAAACGTTAGCTAATAATTAAAATGAACATTCAGCGAAGTAAAGAAACAAGGCTTAGCTAAAAAGGAATTGAACAATGCAGCAACTTTTATGCACATTCATCACGGAATTCAACACTTAAAAAGTAAAGCAAGACAAATGAGAAAAGTGCTTCCATGTGCGTCACTTCTTTACAATTGAAGAAAATGAATTCTTCTTCTCGGTTCCAGCATAAAAGAAAAGAAAAACTAAATACTATCACCGTATACCTACTTCTACCTAGGCCATCACTTCAAAATAAAATGAAATAGAAGATGCTTCGAGAATTCCTTCTTAGCCGTGACCTGTACACCAACTCACATCCCCAAGCATGAATTAATTTTCTTCTTCTAACATAAACCACCGTACACGTTCACCTACTTCCATCTAATCACATCTTCATTCTTCAAGAAATGAAAGAAAAGCATTGCTACACCTCTAGCTTCCAACCGTCCCATCACTTCCCTTTCTTCACACTTTTAAAAACAAAATGAAAAAGCTAGCTTCTAGATGCTGTACCGTCCAACCCCAGAAAAATGCAATGTCACACCATTCAAATTCTTTGCATCAATCAAAGTAAAAGCAAATGAAGAAAGAGATTCTAGCTTCCAGCAGCCGTGAATCAGCACAAGTTTCTCTTCATTCCAAAGATAAATGTGAAATATACCTTTTTCATTCAATAAAGAAAACTCAAAAAGAACAAAAAAAATGCTGCAACCAATAAAAAGGAAAGAGCAAAATGCTTTCTTCATTCAACCCCAAGGAGCCAAAACCGTGATGCCACCTCTGCCAGCAAGATGAATGCACCGTGACTACCAAAAGCAAAATAAAATGGGCTGGAATCAAAAGGAAAATAAAAACATCCAGAGCAAAGTATTGAATCTCCTAGTGTAACAGTGTGCACAAATTTCATTCAACCAAAATCGAAGAGTTCAAACATGGTTCAAAGAAAAACTCTCTAAAAAAACGTTCTCAGCCTAAGGAAAAAAGAGTCTGGCGGCTACCCTTCAGCAACCTTAGGCCGTTAGTCCTAATAAAAATGGGTGGGGACCACCCATTTGTAAAACCCTAGGTGCCATGTCATTTTTTGACTATTGGACTTAGTCTACTCTACCAAAATCAGCTCAAATTACAAAAATTGGTCTACAAACTCTAAACTACTAAATTAAAGTTTGATTAATTCTAAAATGTATTTGTGGAGAGTCTTCAATTGATTGACAGCCCCCAAATGTCCCAAATAGTATTTCCAAAATTTTCCCTGAAAATAATAATGCAAATAATTAGCTCAAAAAATTCAAATTAATTAAAATTAGAATTTCCGATCAAATTAAGCACAATTAGCAGAAACGGGAAAATACCGGACAATTAAGCACAATTCCCTGATTAATTCTAGCACAATAAACTAAATGCAGTCAAGAAAATATCGACTCATCAATGCTAAAACTCCACCAAAAGCTATAGTATTCCAGCAGACAAAAGCACATCCGTGAGTGCTTAAAATTGCTGCTGCACCAGATTTTTGCACCAAAAAGTAACATTACAGCAGAATGAAAGCCAATAAAAGTGAGTTCTAAGCACCTTGGGGCTGGAATAAAGGCTAGCACTCAAAAGGATCCTAGGATAGGGTCTAGAACAGATTCTAAAAGCAATAAAAGACTCAAAAATAGTGATTGAATTCTGTGCAATGCAAGTGTTTGATGAAAATTTAAAAATGTTTGATCAAATGCCACAATGAGCTGCAGAAATTGTGTTTTCTGGTTTTTGACTTGTAAAACTGGATTGCAGGGGTATCTATGCTTTTTATTTTGGATGTATACTTGTATAAGCCTTGGAAGTTAACTGACGAGATCCCCCAGCTTTTGCCAATCCAAATGATAATTTGAAACTGAAAATGGTGGAAACAACACACAAGAAAACTGTAGTTATAGAATTTGGTGATGTAGCAAGTATAGATCAGTTTGCCTAAAAATTTACCATATGAACAGTAACAAACAACTTTCGATTCACCAAAAATGACTCCAAAAGCAATAAAACAGTAAAGATCTCAATATGAGGTATGCACTTGCATATATCAAGCAAAAATCATGGTTCAAGATGTGAATTGATACCTTGGCTGTAGAAAGACCAAATAAACCATGCAAAAAAGTTTTAAATGTTCAAAGAAACATGTTCAAACAGCTACTATGCCCAGAAACCAGCACAAACTCCAAATCACAGGTGGAGTTATGATTTATGCAGCAGAATAGTTGCCAAACAACAGCAAAATGCAAACTTTAACAGAATTTTACAAAAAAAAAATGGAGAAGCTAAGCTGGCTGGATCAATCAGACCACAAGAAAGTCCTAATTAATAGAGCTAGTTGCAGAAAATTAGCTAGAGGATGTAAATGAACCTAAACACAGTCAAAGAACTGAAGCACGGTGCCAAAGCATCAAATGATGAAAACAGTTTCCTAAAAACAGATAATTGATGAACTCAACTACTTTTTTGTGATTTAAGGATGAATCTAGAATGTTAAAACTGGAAAAATATATAAAAGCATCACAGAAACTTGTCTCAATTATTAAAGCACATGAATCCAGACAAAAAAAGTGAAGACATGATGAAGACCGTAATGCAGCAAATGCAGAATCAGAAATTAGAGTTCAAGCAATTCAACCATAGATTTTGAGATTCAGCATGGAAATGTGATTACTATCACTTGCAACATTCACAAATGCTTCAAACAAACTTGTTCACAACTGGAGAAACTCAAGAATTGCACAAAACCGAATTGTATGCGTGCTAGCAGAAACAAATATCAGATGCAGAGGTTTGAACGTTTTATGAGGAACTCAATCACTCAATTTGGATTTTAATGAAGCATAGGTGTTGGAATCACTTCAGGCACATCCAAACACATGAAGCAAAGTTGCACGAAATAGAAAACACCAGAAATCTGGACCGCATCAGAATATACCAATTCAAACCAGAAAGCATGGTTTTATGCAGGTTTTCAACTGGAATCAAGATTTGCAATGCTTTCAACTCAAATGATCAAAGCTGGAAGGAACTCCATTTCTTTATAGGATCAACATAGAGCAAGAAATTCACAAAACTCAATCAAAACGAAAGAAAACAGGTTTGAACAGAGTCAAAAGAACATGACAGTGATAACACAACAAAACATTTGCACATGACCGACAAAACTCGAAAATGAAAATTGAAAGCTGGAATGATGAAAACTAATGATTGCACCGATTAAAATGTGAAATAAAACTACATAACAGTGGACGAACACAATCCACTCAACACAAAACGAAATTGAAACAAAACAAAAAATCAGAGAAAAACGACACTTAGCTCTTGGTGCGTGGATCAGAAACGGTTGGCTGTGGATAAAACTTGATGGAAGAATCTCCATGACACGTAGAAGAATGTTCCAAATCACAAAGAATCGCAGCGGATGGAAGATGACAGTGGATGTTCGAATGCACTCAAGGTGTTTGTGAAATTGTCTAGTGGGGTTTGGAGGAGTGTTTTCGTAGATTTCTAGCTCAGACAGCCTTCCAAAAGGGAAAGGAGCTAGAGGAGGTGCTGGATAACAAAGCACAAGTTCAAACTTGAGAACAATGACTGGCTTTCACAAGCATTTCATTACTTAAACTCAAGTTGAATTTACAAATGATGAATCTCTCTATTTATAGATGAAGGAGAGCTTCTAATCTTACTGTGCAAGCTATTCTATATGTGCACGTATTCTATATGTGCACGTGGTGTAAAACAATGAAAGGAAGTTTGGAAGGCAAGCTACAAGAGCTGACTCAGCAGAAAATGATTAAGACAATGAAGTTGTTGTTTCTGGCGCTGGGCGGCATGGGGAGGGCGGTGGGCGCCAGCCGTCTTCTTTGCATTTTTTATTTCCTTTGTCTTTGCTTACGTGGCAGTCTTCTTTAGTTGCATAGACATGGTTCTTCCTATTTATTAATGTCCTACAAAAACAAGGTAAAGTTATTTAACAAAGAGAATCATGCTAAGACTTTAGAAAGAAATGATTAAGTTCTCAATCAACTTCCCTTTCATAGTCTTAGTGTAGTTGATGCTTCTTTGGATGGGAAGTCCCTATAGAGGTTGCCATCAATAAATCTCTTCTCTAACCCAAAACCAAAATATAACTGCAATAACCAAAACCAGACTTGCAGCAAGAATCCCCTCTTCTGCAATCTGGACCCACGTCAAACAATCCTCAACGTGTAACCCCTGTATCACAACAGGTCAATTCAAGCACTCTTCACAAGATGCCAAGCCTTCGAACAACGCAGTAGTCTTCACAGGATGCCAAGCCTACAATGATCAATCAAGAAACACCTTCTTTGTGTAGTTTCTGATCACACAGTCTTCTCCCTTTGAATCTCTCTCAAGATAGATCACCACTGTCTTCTTGGAGAATTCTTGGAGCTGTTAACACAGAGAATTCAATCTGAAACAAGAAATGAAAATGTTAGAGCGTCAAAGTCTCTGAACAAATCGTGTTCAGCCAATTTATAGATTTCATTTAGTCAGATTGTTTCTCAGTCGAATAGACTACTAATTCAGTCGACTGCATTATTACAGTTATAACAGACAGTCAACATAGTAGCTCTCAGTCAACGAAAATCAACACACATTTAACATAGTTGACCAAGTCATCAATGCTTAACTAACTTTTAAAATTATAGCCGTTGGAGCGTGTAAGCATAACAGAATTCCAAAATAGATCAATAATACAGTCGAATGTACTCTGAACATAGTCGACTTACACATGGAAAAACATTTTGAAATTCTTTCAAATCAAAACATCATAGAGCACTGATTTTCAAAATCTGTACAAAGGTTTTAGAATAGTCGAATCCATTACAGATGTATTCGACTGGACTAAAACTTTGTCACACAATTATAAGTTTATAAAAGTGCTTGTGATTTTTCACTTTCCAGAATGTGCAGTAAAATATTTTTGGTACAGCAGTTCATATTGCACATATTCATATAAGCATGTTCCACAAATATATCACACAATTAACATAGGAACATACATCAGAGTACATCAAAACATGTTCAGCAGATATAACAATCAGTTTATAATAAGAACATGTAATACAATAACATGTGTATTGTTATTAAGCATAGTGTTGTCATCATCAAAAACTAGATTGATATAGAGTTTGTGTTGTCAACAATCTCAACATACATTGCTTGGGAGAATACAGATTCTAAAAGCTCAAGTGATGAAGATGTTGATCAAGATGAGGAATCAAATTTGTGCTATATGACTAGAGTAACATGGGACGATTATGATAGTGATGCAGATATCTCAAATGAACCAACGAAAATCAAATATGATCTACTGCAAGATGCATTCAAAGAACTGCATGCTGAAGCCATGCGACTACAGTACTAGGTAAATCGACTAAGCTCCGAAAGAAGAGACTATGAGTATAGAATTAATAACCTTATTGCTGAGAATGAATGATTAGAAAAAGAGTTAAATGAAGCTTTGTTATGTGCTAAGAATGTTAATATTGAAGCTTTGTCCTGCACATACTGAAAAGATAGATTACTTAACTAGCACCTAAGTTTACTAAAGGAAGAGACAATTTAGATGTTGTACTAAAATGATCTGGCAGAGCTATTTACAGACAAGGAATAGGTTACAAAGCTCAATCTAGCAGAACCAATACTAAGAGATTTATTGATTTAAGCAAACCTGCTAAGAATGCATCTTTCTATTGTAATTGTGTTGGTCATACTGTTAGAAATTATTATTACAGAAATCTTGTTGTTCCTCAAAAATTGTATGTTTGGAAACCAAAGGAACAAGTAACAAGGTCTGACAATCATGGACCCAATGTTAAATGGGTGCCAGCAACCAAAACTTAATCTGTTTTGCAGGATACATAGCAGATGCAGTTGATCTCAAGGATGAATCAATTATGGAATATATAAAAAATCTTGAGAATCTACAACTGGTAACATTGTATTAATCTACTGCATTATGCTTGATTTGATTGGTTGTGATTATGTGATTACATGTTTGAACTGATTGTCTGGTTGTTTGATTGATTAAGTTTGAAAACTCTAATTCAGTGTGTCTTAGTTGACTACTTTAATAATTCATTCAACTATGTTCTAAATGTGTCTTTAAACTCTGTTTTGAAAACTTCACATGACATTAAACAGTCAACTTTATGTCAAATCAATTTAACTGGTCTCTGGTTTTAGAAACTGTTTATATATAGTGCATCTAGCTTTCTCAGAATATTCCTTCGCGCCATTCTTTTTGTTCTCGCGGGCCACACACAATACTTTGAATTTTTTTGTAATCTTCCAAAATCCTCTGATTCTAGAAAGAAGGGTTCAAGAATCTCATCCTCATGGATTCCTCAAGTTGCGTTGGTAATGAAGAAAAAGGATTGCAGACTATCATGATCAGGGAACCAAATCCAATGGGTTGGATCAGTGATGGAGAAAAAGTCAAACTTTGTATGTGGTTCCTTCAAAACCATTGTTACCCCCAATGAGCATCAATCTGGATGTGTTCAAGAGGGAAAGGTTTATGTTTCCTTACTAGTTGGAGAGACAGGGACTATCCGATTTCATTCAGATGAAGGGAAACTAGTATCCTGATCTTCTCAAAGTGTTCTACCACAATTTGAATGTTGAAAATGGTGATATTTTTCTAGGGTAAAACGGATTGTATTCATCTTGATGATTTCATTTGGAACATTGTGACAAACTTGCCGTCTGAAGATGCCCTTTCACACTTACCCACAACTGAAGTAAATAGCGTGCTGTGCAAGAAAAGAGTTTATCAAGATTGGCTAAGATTTCCAGGAGTATATTCCACAGAATGCATCTTTGCACATGAAGGATTATTGAAAGAAGAAAAGATTCTTGCTCATCTTCTGGCAAACATCATCTTGCCCTGCAGAAACACGAAAGATCGTATGACTACATAGGATATATATCTGCTACATGCTATCAAACATAATTTTCCCACTAACTGGCTGCAAGTGGTGAAAGACCATATGGAATATGCTTCTTTGAGAAGGTCACTGTATCTACCCTACGAATGTCTTGTTAGAAAAATCTTGGTGCTTTTAGGGGTTGATGTCAATAACGAGCATAAATGTAACTGGAGTTCCTCAAATGTATTTGACAAAGACTCTCTTATGTCTCTTGGATTAGTAAAGACCATCAATGGATGGAGATTTATGGGAGAAAACTTTTCTGAAGACTTTACAGGAACAACATTAGAGTTGACATTTAAAGGAACAAGTTTCTTTCCTGAAACAAACTTTGAAATATATGCCGCCGAACAAATGAGGATTCTGCATGATAAAGTTGAGAATCCTGAACAAATGCTGTAAGGAAATCTAGAACTGATCAAAGAGAAGTATGATAAAAAGGATTCAACCGAAACCTTCTGATTAGATTAGAGAACTAGGAAACTTGTCATCATGTGTTCCTTAGATGTTTTTCATGTCTTTTGTTTCCTGTTTTGTGTATGGCTTATAATGCCATCTTTTGTTGTCCTTGTTTTGTGTCCCTCAATTTAATATCCTCTTTTCAAGGAAATGAAATCAGTAGTTTGAATCAACACTGTTGCTTTTAATTTGATTGATATTGCTTGACCTGAGTGATTGATTCGACTGCAATCTGTTTCAAGTCAACTATGCTTGAACTGTTATGAATCTGTACATATTGACTTCTGTTGTTTATGACTATATTTCTTGCTTAACTAAAATGCTTGATCTAGAAAGGATCTTTGAAAGGTTTTGCAGGAATAACATTGCTTTGGAAATTTCAAGAGGAATTCAACAACTTTGGAAAACAATGTAGTCAACTGAGGAAACTGTGGAATCTACTGCTCTTAACAGGATTATAAATTCCAATTCTGGAATTTGGTTATTCATTTACTGATTGCTTATTTTGATATATATCTGCTATTATCTCTGTTATTATTTGTTGGAAATATCTTACTTGAGATAATATTGTGAGATTGTTGAAGATTGTATCATTGCATATCTAAATTGTTTGCTATCTTGTCTTTGATACAACTATGTGCTAAACTGATTGTTCAATCTGTGATATGCTGCATTGTGCATCTAATTTGATTTTATTACATATGCATAATGACAGGGGGAGTATCTCTAATTACAAATTTTTAGTTTACATGCTTACATTTTAGGGGGAGTTATCATTAACATGTGATTAAATGTGATATAGGGATCATCAATGCATTTGAAAATTTGAATATTTTTGATGCATCTCTATTTGTTCGATTATTCAGCAAAATATCTAGAGCATACCTTTTTTTCTAATGCACAAAGGGGGAGAGATTTTATGATCTTATGATGCTATATGAAAGGGGGAGTATAGTTATTCTATCTCATGCATATTCTGCTTGATATTATATGTTGTTATCCGTGTTACAGGCAGAGTACTTGAACTGTGATAACTGTGTTATATTTCTTTTGTTACTCTGTTGTGTATTAAAGTATGCAAACATGGTTGGTTATTAATCATGGTTATGCATCATAAAAAAGGGGGAGATTGTTGAGATTGTTGACAACATAATTTCTATATCAATATGGTTTTTGATGATGACAACACATTGCTTAATAACAAGCACATGTTGTTGCTGCATTACATGTTCTTATGCTGATTGAATGTGACATTTGTTGAACATGTTTATGTATTATGTTACAAGTTCCTGTGTTGATTGATTGATATATATCTGGAACGTGTTGGTTGGTATCAGCCAGAGAATAACGCAGCAGAATAAAAAATTAAGTTTAGCGGAAAGCGTGTTCGGTCACTTTTTAAATTAAAATGGTCAGTTTTAAAAATAAATTTTCAAAAAGAAAATTTATCAAACAGTTGATGTGCATATAATACTAAAGAATATAGGGAGCAGAAAAATCACACAGATAATTTTTATACTGGTTCGATTCAAAAGAATCTACGTCCAGTCGTTAATCACTATAAAAAGTGATTAAAAGTTTCACTAAGAATCAGTTTCACAGATTACAATAAGAGTGAATAGAATATGATGATTGAACCTTTCTTCGACGAACGAATCGGAAGATGAACACTGATGGGCTGTCGCAACCCACACAGATTTAATGTGCAATTAGAAATGCAGTATAACTAGGAAGTGACTCCTAGGTTGTCTCTCAAGGACAAATTTTGCGGTTCGAGAATTTAAGTCAAACACGGAAGGGGGGGGTTGTGAAATCGTTGTGGTGAATACGGAGGAATTAAATCAAAACACTTACGCAAACTAATAATTAAACACAGATCTAAAAACGGTTTCAAAGAGAGAATGGAAATGGTTGGTCATTAACTTAATTACAATGCTTCCTATCACAGATCAACAAAATAAAGCAATGACTCAAACCTCTAATCCAACACAGTTAACCAACTAAGCGAATGGTAATCATGTTTTCATAAAAGCGAACGAGGCGAACGCAATGTTAACATCAAACCCAATTTACACCATGCAGTTTCATCAACTAAGAGAAGACTCAACACCAACTGGGCAACTAAGTGTGTGCCCAATTGCAAGTGCAAATACAGATTGCATATTAACCAAGTCAGAGTGGCAAATTCAATTACAGACCAAAAATCTCAAGGAAACATTATAATATCACTAATGACCAACCCAATTAATTTTAGCTAACATGACAGTCAAGTTATCACTACCACAAATATTAGACATCATTAAAACAAAAGAAAATACTAGAGCCCAACACTGTAACAATCAATTATCTAGCACAGTTAAAATTATTAAAATGCATCACTAAATTAAGAAAATGAAAAACAATTAATCCTACTATGTAAAATAATTCAAAACAAAGGAACAATCAAAAAAGCTTTTTCATCTATCAATCACGTGACAATACATGCCCCAACTAAAGAAATTCAACTTTTAGAATGGCCTAAAAACCTTCATGGCCGTGAGGTCCCATGCACTAAAGTCCCTTCATTCTCTTCATTCAACAAACAATTTAATATGTTGCTTCCTTGTGTGCCATGTGCTTCATTCTCCAAGACAAACGTGGTTTTCCACACTATGGGATTCGTGCCTCTCTCTCTCCATCAAGCAAATTCGGTTTTCAACCTCTCAAGGCCAAATTGCCGAGCCACACTCTCCTCAATTGTTGCAAATGTTGCTTCCCAAACTCCACAAGTCAAAAAGGTGCTTAAATTGCTTCTACCAAGGTGCCACATAAGCCAAGTCAAAGGGAATAAACAACACAAGACTTCCCCTTTCTCATTGCAATTCTCGACCAAGCTAGCAAAGGGGTCAACACCAAAAAGGAAAGATTCCTTCTATGGAAATTGTGCTTCTACTTGTGCTTGCCGAAAAGGGGTAAAAATTAAATGTGCCCATTCTCTCTCCCTTTCAACACCAATCGATTTTCTTCACTTCTCAACAAACATCCAACGCTTTTCTTCACTTCTCCACACCGAGAATGCACCCAACAAACCAAGTTTCCATTCCCAAAGAATTACAAGAACAACAAAGCCAAATTCTAATTTCTACTAACCAACCTAACACTCTCTCTTCTTCAAACTTTTGATAAATACAAAATGAAATCTCTAACCCACTTTGCAGCACCGTCCAGCTCTCCAAAGGAAACACAATGTTCCATTTTATATATTACTTCCATTACTCAAAGTGAAATATAAGAAGAAAAAGGGCTCAAGCTCCCAACAACCATCAATCAACTCAAGTTTTCTTCACTCCAATGCTCAATGGGAACCATATTCTTTTTTATTCAACAAAGGAAACCCAAATATAACACGAAAATGGTGCAGAAAAAGGAAACGAAAGTGCAAAATGGTTCTTCATTCAACCAAAGGAACCACCATGAAAATGCAAAAAACCACCTCCAAGCTCAAGCTTTCAACATTCAAATGGAAAATGCAAGAAGAGGAGTGATAGATCTCCCTTCCATTAAGCAAGAATAAGTAAAGTTGCAAGCAAAAGAAGAAGGAAAACGAGATCTTGGTTCATTCCATAGCTCAAAACCGAAGCCACCCACAAGCTCTTAAGAGAGAGTTCATACAAGCCAAGCAAAATGAAAGTGAAGTGTGTCAAAATGAAGTGGTGGCTCCCCTTACCTCAAGGCCGAGAATTACATTAAAATGGGCGGGGTCCAGCTCTAAAAGAAACCCTAGGGTTAGGCCAAGTGTCCCACAAAATTGGGCATTTACATTTTTGCCACTAAAGGGGCCCATTGCACCTAAGCTTAATTAAAGTTTCTAGACAACTAATTTACAATTTAATTAAAAATGAGATGCCTAACTGTAGAGTCTTCAATGATCATGCCTCCATCCTAATGCTCCAAAAGATATCTCCAAAATTTTCCTGCAACTAAAAATGCAATGATTAAGCTCAGAAAATTCAAATTAACTAAAATAAGAATTTTCTATCAAATTAAGCATAATTAGGAAAAACGGAAAAATACCGAACAATTAAGCACAATTCCCTGATTTATTTAAGCGCAATAAACTAAATACAGTCAGGAAAATATCGACTCATCAAAATAGACCACACTTAGTCTTTTGCACTCCTGGGCAAAATCAAGACGCAAATCAAGGAACAGTTCTACGGACATCAGGGAAGAGACAGACTCAACATACAGAAAACTAAGACTCACAAGGACAGAAACAGAATTCATAGTTCTCAAGAAATTTGGACAATGAAAGGAAATAGATAGTATCCAACACAGAATCAAAGAAAGCAGATACTCACAGAAATCCTCCAAGCAGTTCAAAGCATGACAAAATGATCAATCAGTTCAAGAGGTGAATCAAAAGCAATAGAACCTCACAGATGCACACTATTAGTGTTTCTTTCAAGTGTCTAAGGTAAACAATGTCAACTCAATGTATTCAAGAAAGCAAACACAAACAGACTTGGCAAGTCTCTAATATCAACACTAAAAAACATATGCATGTTCAAATCAAAAGGTCTTTTATGGATGCAATGGGGCCAAGGACAAGGTAGGATAAATATGGATGAGAAGCTACAAACCAAAAGGACTAGAGGAGAAATGGGGAACAAGTGTAAACACATTCAAACACACCCAAAACCTCTAATTCAATCCTCTTCTTGACTCCATTATTCACACAACAATTTTTTTTAATTTTCTCATTTTTCTGTATTTTTTTTCTCTCTTTTTTCATTTTGTCTCTTTTCTCTCTATTTAGAACACAACTCTAAGAGACAAGATACACACATACTTACAAAAACAACACAAGAAGAGGAGCCAACTAACTAAATCATCTGAATCTCCCAAGAGACCACACTTATTCCCAAAGCAATTCCAAATCTCCAAAATTCCCTAGGGTTAAGGTAATCATGGTTTTTCACTTAGGGCTAGTGTGTGAGCTTCAAAACAAAGAAATGGGGAAAGTAAAGGCTCAAAGGGGCTATCAAGGGATCACAACAAGGTAGGCTCATCTGGCTAGAGAGGCTCAACAAAAAAACTGCCTTTATCACTTCCAAACATGCATATCAATCAAGAATCATCAACAAGAGTCAAGCCAAGGCATATGTGCAAGCAATCAAGAGACATATCAAACACAAGAAGGAACATCAAATGGCTCAAATCTCGCACATGGTATTTCTGTCACAATCAATTCAACTCTCAAACATCATAATCATCTTCCAAACAGAGAAAAGAAGAATTTCAAGCTAAATAGAGTATCAATGAAGTGAACAACACATCTACAACCTAAACAAAGTCCAGAGATAACGAAAAACATGCAAAACTGTATACAAGACAGAACAAAACTAACTAGAAAACAAGACCTAAAAAAGGAAAAATCTCCCCTAATAGACCACACTTAAACTACACAATGTCCTTAGTGTGTCACAATCATCAGATGAACAATCAGAACAGTCGAAAGATATGAACAAGGTGCAACAAAAGTGATAAGGGAAGGAGGAAAGAAACTCCCTGAGTCAAAGGGAAGGATAGGTGGGGTTGACCATAGACGTCTCCTCCACCACTACATCCAACAAAGAAGGATTACTGAGGAAAGGCTTCAGTCTGTGCCCGTTCACCATGAAGCTTTTAGCCGTGGAAAGACTTTGAATCTCAACTATACCATAAGGATAAACATTAGTCACGATAAAAGGTCCAATCCACTTTGATCTCAACTTACCACTCATGAGGTCGAGCCTAGAGTTGTACAATAAAACCTATTGGCCAACCTCGAAGTTCTTTCTAACAATGGAACTGTCATGGAACCTCTTTGTCCTCTCCTTATAGAACTTCGAGTTCTCATAGGCTTCCAGTCAGATCTCATCCAATTCATTCAGTTGCAACTTCCTTTCCTCTTTAGTTTGGTCAATGGAGAAGTTGCAAGTCTTCACAGCCCAGTATGCCCGATGCTCAATCTTAACTGGTAGATGACATGCCTTTCTACAGACAACCCGATAAGGAGACATCCCTATGGGTGCTTTGTAGGCAGTCCTGTGGTCCCAAAGAGCATCGTCCAACCTATTACTCTAATCTTTCCTGTTAGGTTGGACAATCTTCTCCAAAATTTTCTTTATCTCCCTGTTAGAGATCTCAGCTTGCCCATTTGTTTGGGGGTGGTATGGTGTAGAAACTCTGTGCATCACCCCATACTTCTTGAGCAAAGCCTACATGGATCTGTTGCAAAAATGGGTTCCCTGATCAGTAACAATTGCTCTAGGAACTCCAAACCTGCAAAAGTGGTGAGATCTAACAAAATCTATAACAACCCGAGCATCATTAGTCCTGGTGGCTTTAGCTTCCACCCATTCTGAAACATAATCCACAGCAAGGAGAATATAAGAGAAACCAAAAGAAACAGGAAAAGGACCCATAAAGTCTATACCCCAAACATTTAACACCTCACAGAACAACATAGGCTGTTCAGGCATCTCTTGTCTCCATGAAATTGATCCTCCTGCTCTCTAACAAGGATTACAGGTGCTGCAAATCCTCTCCGCATCTTTGAAGATGGAAGGCCAATAAAAACCGTAGTCTAGCACCCTGCGAGCTGTTCTTTGAATTCCCAGATTGATGGGTGTCGCACCCCATGCAAATTTAATGTGCATAAAAGAATGTAGTATAGACTAGGAAGTGACTCCTAGGTCGTCTCTCAAGGACCAAATGTGGTTCAAGAATTAGGTTAGACACGAAGTGAGGGGGGATTTTGAAAGGTTTGTGAATGCGAATGAATCAAATTTAAAACACAGATGCAAACAGAAATGTAAACAAAAAATTCAAACAGAATTGTAAAAACAGAAACGAATACAGAATGAAAACGGTTGGTCATTAACTCAATTATTATGCTTCAAATCACAGATCAACGACAAGTACACACTACTCTAATCCAAATCTGACACGAATCACCCAACTAAGTGAAGGCTAATTCGGTCTTCAAAATTGCAGACTAAGCGAATGCAATGCACAAATTCCATCTGATGTATTCTATACAGATTGATCAACTAAGCAAAGATACAATCACCAATTGGGCAACTAAGCATATACCCGTTGCAAGAACACAGTCAGATTTCATAGAGTGCCAGGCAGAACAGAATAAACACAAGAAAAGTCCAAGAAACCTCAAGGAAACAATGTAATATCGCTAACGACCAACCTGACTAACCTAAACTAATATCGCAATTAAATTATCATGACCGGACAGAATACACAACATGGTTAACTGAAAAGGTAAACTGAACAATGCAAGAGATAAATATCCAAATGCAATTAAGACTACTAAAATGCAACGCTTAAGCTAAAAGTGAAATGCTCATCATATTTATAAAAAAAATTGAAAAGCCGAATGATAAAAAAATTAAACACGTTAACAAAACTAAAATTAGAAAGGAGACTTAAGAGTAATGGGATGCACCAGCTCTCCATTCCAGCACGTGACAACTTGTTCTTCTCCAATTGAAAATTGCATCCGTGCAAGTAAGTTAATCAACACCTCCAGCTTAATTGAAAATGAATCACGCTTAGCATAATTAAAAACAATAAAACTAAGACTTTGGAATTCTCATTGCAACCAGCTCCCTGCCACCTTTTCACCAAATTCATCACCGTTTCATTATTTGTACACCCAACAAAATTAGATGTGCTCCAAATTTAAATGAGCGTTAAAGAAAATGGATGATGCGCAGCTGCCACCGTGATGAATCAACACTTGCAGGGCATGACCGAAAATAAGGAAAGAAGAAATCCTATGCTCTCAAAAATTGAAAATGGAATGTGCCAAAATCCAATAATAAAGCACCGCTTGCTTTTTAAAAGATAAGAACAAGAATTGAAATTTGTCTCCAGCTGGACGCTAGTTGTGTGCTTCTTTTAAAATGAAATTAACATATTTGTTATGCAGGTTTTTCCTAAATTAATTCAGTTGTATGCTTCAATTGAAAATGAAAATGAAAATCCTGCAATTCACGGGTAAACAACAACTGGAACAAACATGCTACACTCTATTTCTCCAATTCAAAATAAACTGCTTCCAATTGAAGAAAGAAAAAATATAACACCCTCTTCGTAAGCAAAGAACAATACGCAGCTTCACTCAAAAGTGCATAGAAGAAAACCAAATTGAAGAGGGCAAGAATGCTTCCTGTAACAGCAACGTGAAATTCATCCAAAATCCAGTAACAGTATCAACATGGTTCAAGCAAAGAAAAATGCTGTAAAAAACGTTCCAGCCCGAGACTAAAACAGCGTTCCAGACCAGCTTGAATCTACCGAGAGGGAGCTCTCTTTTTTCTCTAAAACGTTGCAGCCCCTTAAATCATCTGCCAAAAACAAAAATGACGGCTGGTCCTAGGTATCTCTTCCTAAAATTAGGGTGGGGTCCACCCTAAAAACCCTAAAGTCTATGCCAAGTGTCCCTCAAAGTTTGGGCCCATCATAAAATTTGCCAACATTGGCCCAATGCTCAAAATCCTAATTAAAGTTCCTAAACAACTAAGTACAATTTAATTAAAATTGAAATGACTAATTGTTGAGCCTTTAATTTATTTGCGTCCTTCCTAATGCTCCAAAATATATCTCCAATATTTTCCCTGCAGTTAAAAAATGAAATTAATCAGCTCAGAAAATTCAAATTAACTAAGTGAAATAAATTAAGCACAATTAGGAAAAACGGGAAAATATCGGATAATTAAGCACAATTCCCTGATTAATTCTAGCACAATAAACTAAGTGAAATCAATAAAATATCGACTCATCACAGATGACCACTAGGTGAGGAGGCATGACAAAACTGTAGGACCGAGTCAATCTCATGGTCCAGAATGCATCTCCTAGTAACCTGGTTATTGCACAGCTTCCACAGATATGGGTCATCCCAAATATAATACTTAGCATCACTCTTAATTTTAGCAGTTTGAGCACGGGATGCTAAGGGAGGAAATATAGAAGCAACCAAATAATTTACAATGTGTGCAAACCAAGGAATAGGGTGAGAAAATGAAATCATCAACAAACTCTCATCAGGAAAGTCATCCTGGATAGGCAAAACATCAGCTTCATCCTCAGCTCTCTCAATCCTGCTGAGGTGGTCTGCAACCAAATTTTGTGCTCCACTCCGGTCTTTGATTTACAAGTCGAACTCTTGGAGTAGTAGCATCCACCTGATCAATCTTGGCTTTGACTCAGCCTTTTTCAATAGAAACTTAAGAGCTACTTGGTCAGTGTACACAATAACAGGTGATCCAAGCAAATATGATCTAAACTTATCAAGAGCAAAAACAATTGCCAACAACTCTTTTTCAGTTGTGGATAGTTTGCTTGGGCAGCATCTAAAGTCCTAGAAGCATAATATATCACTCTAGGCAATTTTTCAACTTTTTGTGTCAAAACAGCCCCCAATGCATAGTTAGACGCATCACACATAAGTTCAAAAGGGGTCGTCCAATCTGGTGCCTGAATGATCGGGGTGGTGCTCAAAGCTTCCTTTAGGCAATCAAACGCCTGCTTGCATCTATCATCACAATTAAAGTCAATATCCTTCTGTAACAGTCTGGACAAGGGAAGTGCCTTCTTGCTGAAATCCTTGATGAAGCGCCTGTAGAAACCTACATGTCCAAGAAAAGATCGAACCTCTCGCACGCAAGAGGGGTAAGGCAACTGCGAAATCACAAATATTTTGGCAGGGTCTACCTCTATTCCCTTTCTAGAAATTATGTGCCCTAGAACCAAACCTTGTTATACCATAAAGTGACACTTCTCAAAATTGAGAACAAGATTTGTTTCTATACATCTTTTCAAAACTTTCTCCAAACTATCTAAACATGCATCAAAAGAGGATCCATACACAGTGAAATCATCCATAAACACCTCTATGCAACTCTCAAGAAAGTCGTTAAAAATGCTAAGCATGCTCCGCTGGAAGGTACCAGGGGCGTTACACAGACCAAAAGGCATCCTCCTATAGGCAAAAGTGCCAAAGGGGCAGGTGAATGTGGTTTTCTCTTGGTCCTCAGGAGCAATATTGATTTGGAAATAACCAGAAAAACCATCAAGAAAGCAATAATGAGATTTACCTGTCAGGCGCTCCAGCATCTGATCAATGAATGGCAGGGGGAAGTGATCTTTCCTGGTTGCTTGGTTGAGCCTCTTATAATCAATGCAGACTCTTCAGCTGTTCTACACTCTTGTGGGGATAAGCTCATCCCTCTCATTCTTCACCACAGTGAGGCCAGTCTTTTTGGGTACAACATGGATGGGGCTCACCCATTGATTATCTGAAATTGGGCAGATGATCCCAGCTTGTAAAAGCTTGGTCACCTCCTTCTTAATGACGTCCATGATCACGGGGTTTTGCCTTCTCTATGGCTGCCTAACTGGCTTTGCTCCATCCTCTAAAAGAATTCTATGCATGCATGTGGATGGGCTAATACCAGGTATATCAGCCAAACTCCAACCAATAGCCTTCTTGTACTTCCTCAGCACACCAAGCAACTTCTCCTCTTGAACAGAATCAAGAGAGGTGGAAATTATCACTGGTTTCTTCTCATCATCCTCTAAGTACACATACTTGAGGTTTTCTGGGAGCTGTTTCAGCTCAAGAGTGGGTGCCTGCAAGTCAGATTCAAGTGTACTTCCTGCAACATGGTTAATACATTTTGACTCTAAAGAATGTACAGGTAAAGGCAAAACACCCATCTCATCAGAATCCAAATCAATGTCCAACACAAATATATCAACAACATCATCAATATCAAGAATATCATCAACATCCTGGACATCACAATCCTCATCAAAATCCACAACAATATCCACATCATTCTCAAATCCTGATTCAAATCCAGATTCAATGCATGAATGTAAAGCAGATGGAAAAGAATGCTCTTTCTCATGCAAAGAAGTAAAATCACCAACAACATACTCATCAATAATGTCATCGAATATGTCAATCCTAAAAACAGAATGGTCCTTAACTGGAAATTTCATTACATCAAGGATATTAAAGTGAACAACAATATTAGCAAATTCCATAGACAAAATTCCAGCATACACATCAATCTTGGTTCGGGAAGTTTTCAAGAATGACCTGCCTAGGATAATGGGAGCAGATCCATGAGAGAATCCCTCCTCCATCTCCAAAACATAAAAATCTGCAGGAAAAATCAGTTCACCAACCCTAACCAAGACATCCTCTATGTAACCTGTTGGATGGGTAACACTTCCATTGGCCAACTGAATGACCACACTCGTAGTTTGCAAAGGACCAAGAGACAAAGATGCATATATAGACAAAGGCATGACATTAATGGAAGCACCTAAATCAAGCATGGCATTCTTAAATTTACTGTTTCCAATCACACAAGGAATGCAAAATATACCTGGGTCCTTGCACTTTTTAGGAATATGCAGGACCGACTTACCAATAAGCGCAGATACATTCCTACCCATGTTAATCCTTTCATTACCTTTCATCTTCCTCTTGTGTGTGCATAGCTCCTTCAAGAATTTGGCATACCTTGGAATCTGTTTGATTACATTAAGTAGAGGTATGTTCACCTCTACCTTCCTGAAGGTCTCCAATATTTACCTATCCACCTCTTCCATCTTTTTGCTAGGAATTTCCCTTGAAGGGAAGGGAAGAGGGATAGGTCGATCCGTCAAAGGAGGAGATGCACCGGTGGTAGTGGTGGAAGAAGGAGAAGGTCCACTTGGAGGAGAGAAACCACCGGAAGAGGAAGAAGATACACCCACCTCAAATGTCCTGCATGGACCAGACTGGTCCTCTGTCCTATGAGAAGCGGCAGGCGTGGGTGTAGGTGTAGGCTCTGAAGGCACAACAATCTGCCTCCCTCATCTGAGGGTTATGGCACTCACATTCTTCGGATTCTGCACAGTCTGGGATGGTAACTTATCAGAATTCTGAGACTGCGCCGCCTGGTTAAGCTGAGTAGCCATCTGACCCATCTGGTTAGTGAGACTCTGTATGGAAGCTCTAGTCCACTGCTGAAACTGCATGTTCTGCATAGTCATCTATCTCACTAACTCTTCTAATGAAGGCTCAGAAGAAGTAGAAGGTTGGGCAACTGGTTGGGCAGGCGCCTCATGCTGCTTCTGATTTTGTTGCATAGGTGGAGGTACATAACTGTTAGGACCCCCAACATTTTGGAAAGGTGGCGTCTGCTGCTGATGCTGTGGCGCATTGTTCCATCTAAGATTGGGGTGATTCCTCCACCCTATGTTGTACCTGTTGCTGGACAAGTCATAATTCTGCTGCTGTTGCTGCCTGTTATTGTAGATGTTAGTAGCATAAGCTTGAGGCGCATCAGGAGCAACAGGGTGCTGCAAAGAAGGACAGGCGTCTGTATAGTGGTCACTGGAAGGACAAATAGCACATAGTCGTGCAACAGATGCAGATGGAGTTGCAGGTCTCTGGTTGGTTGTCAACTGTGTCACCAACCTCACAAGAGAGTCAAGCTTGCCTTCCAATTTGCTTTCAACAGATGATAAAGACTGGGCATCAACATCATGTACGCCCCTCACCACAATGGCATCATTCCTGGCACTAAATTGCTAGGAGTTGGCGGCCATCTTCTTAATCAATTGCCTGGCCTCAGCAGGCGTGGTGTCTCCAAGTGCTCCACCATTGGCAGCATCAATCATACCCCTATCCATGTTGTTAAGGCCTTCATAGAAATACTAAAGAAGGAGTTGGTCAGGTATCTGATGGTGGGGACAACTTGCACAAAGTTTCTTGAATCTCTCCCAATACTCATATAAGCTCTCTCCACCAAGCTGTCTAATCCTAGATATGTCCTTCCTAATAGCTGTGGTCCGGGATGCTGGGAAAATTTTTTCCAAGAACATCCTCTTCAGATCATCCTAGCTAGTGACAGATCTAGGTGCCAAACAGTACAACCAATCCTTAGCTGCATTTTCCAATGAATGAGGGAATGCCTTCAAGAAGATGTGATCTTCAGGAACATCATGCAGTTTCATAGTGGAACAGACAATATGGAATTCCTTCAGATGCTTATGCGGACTCTCACCTACAAGGCCATGAAACTTTGGCAACAAATGGATTAGTCCAGTCTTAAGAACATATGGAACGTTCTCATCAGGATATTGGATGCACAAGCTTTCAATATCGAAATCAGGTGCAGCCATCTCCCTAAAAGTCCTCTCACGAGGTGGAGGTTGTGCCATATTATTCTCAGTGTGAAAAATAACAGAATCAGAATAAGGTGCAGATGCAACAGATGCAGTAGATGCAGTATGCACAAAGTACTCAGCAGTGGATTCAGATTCAGCAATAGGATGCACAGTATGTAATGGAATTGACTCAAAAACAGACTCTAAAGACAAATTCCTAGAATGCCTAGCTAACCTATGAAACGTCCTATAATCATTCACTAAATCACAACACCCTATAATCATGAAACAATAGCACAAAAATTTCAAACCACAGAAAACAACCCAAGCAAACAAGACGACACTCTCACAACACAAGACAACACAACTCACACAAACACAAACAACACACAAGACTTAAAACTGAACCGTTGGTCCCCGGCAACGGCACCAAAATTTGATGGGCTGTCGCAACCCACACAAATTTAATGTGCAATTAGAAATGTAGTATAACTGGGTTTTATTTGAGGGTGGACCTCACCCTTTGGAAGACACACACTGCCTCTTAAGCTAGTAGCCATCACCTTCTTTGGACTTGGCTTTTGAAAAACATTTTTTTCCAAGAGCTCATGAGGTTCTCGGTGATGGATTATGGATGAATGAAGAAGCACTCTTTTTTCTTTCCTATTATTTTGTCCAACGTTGCTGCTGGAGAACAAGTAAAGCTTTAGTTTTTTTTCCTTATCTTATTTAACGAGAAAGAGTGTAGGAGGAACAAGTTTTTCGGTGATGGGAAGAAGTGATGTGAAAGCTAACTTTTCTTTTATTTTATTGATGAATGAAGAAATAACTTCACGGGTTTTGCTGGGAAATATCACGGCTGCAACGTGTGGCTCTTCCTTTGCTTT
This sequence comes from Vigna reflexopilosa, assembly GCA_027742785.1. Classification (NCBI taxonomy): domain Eukaryota; kingdom Viridiplantae; phylum Streptophyta; class Magnoliopsida; order Fabales; family Fabaceae; genus Vigna; species Vigna reflexopilosa. The sequence goes on along the minus strand of CM050928.1, from coordinate 9,697,616 downwards.
TATTTTGAATAAATGAGTAGTGGCTAGGTGATTAGTTAGAAGGGTGTGTAGATGTTACGGCTGGTGCAGGGAAACAACTCTTTTCTTTTGTTTTTTTTTATGAAATCATAAGTGGATTATGTGGGTGTCTATGGTGAAGGGATGTTTCGAGAAAGTGGCAGCCAAGTAGAGCTCAAAGCCTTTGTTTCTTTTAGAGTGAAGAAGTAGATTAAACAGGAATAAGATGGGACGTGGTGCAGTACGGTGGTAAACTCTAGTACATCTAGCCTTCAATGTAAAAGCATTTTCGACCCTTTAGGAGATGTGACGATAACGTGCTTTACATTTCCTTTTTCGTTTCATTCAATTGCTTTAGAGAAAAATGAGGCACAGATCCCTGAATGGTGTGCACGGTATTTGATGTGAGAGTACAATTTCAATATTTTTAATTTAGCAAAAGGTAGCATTCACTTGTTTTGTAGTTGATTGTAAGAGAATAGTTTTATTCATTGCTTGGAGAGAGGCACCAAGGGTTGTCTTTAATTTTCAATTGCCTTCAATTTGGTGTGCACACGGTAATGTCCAGGGGAGAAGCAAATTTATTCAACTTTGCTTTTAGCAATTGGGAACGCTGTTTTGTTTCTTTTGGGATTGCGCATGATTTTTATTGAGAAAAAGAAATTCATTTTCATTTCTTTTGGAAGCTACGGTCAAGGGTGAATAGGTGGTGATTCTGTTTTGCAATTTTCAAGCTTTATTTAAATATACATTTTTTTTAGCGTTGCATTTTAAGAGCTTTAATTATGTCTGGATATTTGTCTCTTGTATTGTTAGGTTTAGCATCGTCTTTTACTTTAATGTTTCCGAGTATTTTTGGTAGTGTTAATTTAATTGTCATGTTAGCCTAAATTAGTTGGGTTGGTCATTAGTGATATTATAATGTTTCCTTGAGATTTCTGGACTGTAATTGTATTTGCCACTCTGACTTGGTTAATATGAAATCTGTATTTGCACTTGCAATTGGGTATACACTTAGTTGCCCAGTTGGTGTTGAATCTTCTCTTAGTTGATGAAACTGCATGGTGTAAATTGGATTTGATGTTAACATTGCGTTCACTTAGTTCGCTTTTATGAAAACATGATTAGCCTTCACTTAGTTGGTTAACTGTGTTGGATTAGAGGTTCGAGTCGTTGCTTTATGTTGTTGTTCTGTGATTGGAAGCATTGTAATCAAGTTAATGACCAACCGTTTTTATTTTGTATTTGATTCTATTTTTACATTTCTGTTTGCATCTGTGTTTTAATTTAATTCATCTGCATTTACAAACCTTTCACAAACCCCCCACTACATGTTTGACCTAATTCCTGAACCACAGCTTGGTCCTTGAGAGACGACCTAGGAGTCACTTCCTAGTCTATACTACATTCTTTATGCACATTAAATTTCCATGGGGTGTGACACCCATCAAATTTTGGTGCCGTTGTCGGGGACCAACGGTTCGGTTTTAGGTCTTTTGTTGTGTTAATGTATGTTGTGTTTTGTCTTGTGTTGTGAGTGTGATGTTCTGTTTTGTGTTATTCTGTTTTGTGTGGTGTTATGTATGTTGCATTTAGGTAGCTTTAGTTGCATATTTTCTTTGCATTCTTCTTTTTCCTTTCTTCTACATGTCTACCTATTTTGATTTTCTGAATACTGCTTCTTCTGCCTGTGCCTATGATTATGATTCTACTCATGCATGTTACTCTGATTATGATTCTCCTGCTGATTTCTATGTTGAGAACAGTATGATTCCTCCTTCATCTCATGAGTGTGCTCCTAGGGAGCCGTTTCCACTTGATGAGGAGGATATTTGTTGTGTTTTCAACATTGGACTGATACATTTGTTGCCTAGGTTTCATTGTTTTGCAGGTGAATGCCCACATAGACATTTGGAGGAGTTCTACACCATATGCTCTTTAATGAAACCTCCAGATGTCCTAGATGAAGACATGTTCTTGAGGGCATTTGAGCACTCATTACAAGGAGCAGCAAGGGATTGGTGTTGTTGTCTTACTCTAGGATCTGTCACCAGTTGGTAAGATCTTGAGCATCAGTTTCTAGACGAATTCTCCCCTGTGCGGTACAGTTACAACAATAATCCTGGATGGAATGACCCTAGCTTGGGATGGTATGATGCTCCACAGCAACATCAGCCATTCCAGAATTCTTGTATGCCTCCACCGGTCCAGGAACCACAGCAGCTGCAGTTTCATGAGCTTGCCCAGTCTTCATCCGCTGCTGATAGGAATTTGGAAAGCAAGCTTGATTCTCTTTTGAGTTTAGCGACACAACAGGCATTCAACCAGAGACATGCACCTCCATCTGCATCTGTTGCACGGCTGTGTGCTATATGCCTTCTAGTGACCACTATACAGATGTTTGTCCTTCTTTGCAGCACCTTGTTGCTCTTGATGTGCCTCAAGCTTATGCTCCAAACATCTATATTAACAGGCAGCCACAACAGCAAAATCAGAGGCAACAACAACAGTAAGAGGCAGCTGCCCAACGTTATACTTCTTCTAAGCCTACAATGAATGAGTTGTGGGGGTAGATGGCTACTCAGCTCACTGAGGAACAATCTTATGTTTCAGAGGAATCACCATTTCAGACTGTTTCGATTCTTGATGATGTCAGTGCCATCCACATAGGAGATGGGGAGCAGAGTCATGAGCTTACTACTGCGCCATCTACTTTCCCACCCTCCTATCTCCCCACTCTTGCACCTGAGGATGCAGTTGCTCATTCTGCTGTTACTGGTGAGATGAATCATGAATGAACACAGGTTTTCTCTAAACTTGAAATCCCACTTGCTTTGCCTGAGTTGTTTATGCATTTAAATATTCTTGATTCTGCTGCAGATTCACATGTTAGTGATGATTTTGTCATAGAAACTGTGAAAACTGAAGATGCTTTAGACTTAGGATTAAATTTTGATCTTTCACAGTTTTCTGAAATTTTTAAATGTAGTTGTGAAGTTGGTTCTTGCTCTGTTTGTGTTGAAATCAATTATGTGATACAACCAACTTCCAACTTTACGATGGATGATTGATGGGTGTCGCAACCCACACAAATTTAATGTGCATTAAGAATGCAGTATAGACTAGGAAGTGACTCCTAGGTCGTGTCTCAAGGACCAAATGTGGTTCGAGAATTAGGTCAGACACGAAGTGGGGGGGGGGTTGTGAAAGGTTTGTGAATGCAGATGAATTAAATTAAAACACAGATGCAAACAGAAAGGTAACAACAGAAATGCAAAACGGAATCGAATACAGAATAAAAACGGTTGGTCATTAACTCAATTACTATGCTTCCAATCACAGATAAACGACAAGTACACACTACTCTAATCCAAATCCGACACGAATCATCCAACTAAGCGAAGGCTAATTCGGTCTTCAAAAATGCAAACTAAGCGAATGTAATGCTCAAATCCAATCAGTCATCCACCATGCAATCTAATCAACTAAGCAAAGATTAAATACCGATCAGGAAACAAAGCGTATACCTGATCGCAGGCAGACAATAGATCAAATATTGAGCCAAATCAGAGCAACAATATGACAATTAAAGTGTAGAGGTCTCATGAATAAACTACTGTAGCCTATAATCTAGCACAATTAACCGACTAAGCGAAGGGTAATCATGCTATCATAAAAGGGAACTAAGCGAACATAGTGTTAACATGTAATCCAATTTGCACCATGCAGTTTTATCAACTAAGCGAAGACTAAACACCAATTGGGTAACTAAGCGTATAGCCAATTGCAAGTGCAAAAATAAATTTTACATTAACCAAGTCAGAGTGACAATCACACATACGGTCCAAAAATCTCAAAGAAGCAATGCAATATCACTAATGACCAACACAGTTAATTTAAGCTATCATGACAATTGAAGTAACAAGTCCAAACATATTACACAATCATTAAAACAAAATAAAATACTAGATCCCAACAATGTGACAAGCAAATATCCAACAAAGTTAAATTAAATTAAATGCAAAACTAAATTAGAGAAACTAAAAAGCAACTAATCCTACTATGCAAATTAATTCAAAACAAAGGAATAATCAAGCTAGCTTTTTCCCTACATATATCATGTGACTAAATACACCTAAAAAAATAAATTAAAAATGAAAATGGCCTAACAACACCTCTTGGCCGTGAGTTCCAATGCACCAAAGTCAAACTTTAATTCCACCTTCAATAAGCTACAAAATGTGTTGACTTCTTGTCCCATGTGCACCATTCTCCAAGACAATAAGCATGTGCCTTAAACACACCATAAAACTGTCCCCTCTCTCCTACCATGCAGCAAAATAAAATGGAATCCACACACCAAGACACAATTGCCGAGCCATAAGATGAATTGGTTGCAAACAATGCTTCAAAAAGTCCACAAGTAAAAAAGTTGCTTAAATTCTTCTACCATTGTGCCACATAAGCAAGGTCAAAGCAAATAAAAACACAAAGCATCCCATTCTCATGTGCAATTCTCGGCAGCAATGCAAGGAAAAGACAAAGACCAAAATGGAAACATTCTTTCTATGAAAATGTGCTTCATATTGTGCTTGTCCAAAACAGGTAAAAACTTAAATGCACCTTCTCTCTTCCTTTCCAATGCTTTTCTCGGTTTTCTCACTTCACAACAATCATCCAAAGCTTTTTCTTCATCTATCATGAGCGTGAATGCACCAAGGAAACCAAAGTTCAAATTGCAAATGAACACAAGAACAACAAACCCAAGTCTACCTTCATAAATCCAACTTCAACACTCACTTTTCTTCAAACTTTTAATGAAAAAAAAACGCAATCCCTAGCTACCCCTTGCAAAACCGTCCAGCCATCATCAATAAACACAATATTCCAGCTCAAAAGATTGCTTCCAACCATCAAACAAAAGCACAAGAAGAAAATGGTTCAAGCATCAAACACCCATACACCAACTCAAGCTTTCTTCACCACCAAACTTAACAACAACTCCATTTTCATCATCCAATCCAAGAAAACTATAAAGAAACCGAAAATACTGCACCAAGGTAAAAGAAAAACGAAAAACAAGTGTTCATTCAAACCAAGGAACCACCATGAAAAATACAAGAGCAACCCTTCAAGCTCATGCTCTCAACTTTCAAGAAGAAATGAAGGGAAATGAGTATGGTTCTCACTTCCACCAAGCAAAGATAAACAAGATTCAAGCAAGAGAAGAAGAAAAATGCATCCTTGTTCATTGAATGGTCCAAAACCGTGGCACAACAAAGCTCTCCATGAGAGTTCATACAAAACCTAGAAAATGAAGTGTAAAGTGTGCTAAGAAGTGAGTGGACGGTCTTGGCACACCAAATACCGAGAGAGTCACTAAAATGGTGGGGTCCACCTCTAAAAGAAACCCTAAAGTCTTTGCCAAGTGTCCCTCAAAGTTTGGGCCCATCATAAAATTTGCCAACCTTGGCCCAATGCACAAAAGCTTAATTAAAGTTCCTAAACAACTAAATTACAATTTAATTAAAATTGAAATGACTAAATGTTGAGTCTTTAATGTGCACGCCACCATCCTAATGCTCTAAATAATGTTTCCCAAAATTTCCCTACAACCAAAAATGCAATTAATCAGCTCAGAAAATTCAAATTAGTGAAAATACGAATTTCTGACCAAATTAAGTAGAATTAGGAAAATCGGGGAAATAATGGACAATTAAACACAATTCCATAATTTATTTAAGTGCAATAAACTAAATATAGTCAAGAAATAACGACTCATCAATGATACTAACTGTGAGTCTGATGAAAATGTTGAGGAACAGGCAGATATAAGCAACACTTTTGAGATAGGTAGACCATCTTCACCTTCCACCACTTTACCAATCTTCAGGGAAGTGGAGGTAAACATACCTCAAATTGATTATGTTGTTGATGATTATGTAGTTGATAGGTATGTTGATGATTGTATTGTTGATGAGCATGCTTTTAATTTCAACTCTTTGCATGATGAGCAACAACTTTTGCCATCTTGTCTGAATACTTCTTCTCCATGCACTGAACATGAATCTGAGCCTATAGTTGATATTGTTTCTAAATTTGAAATAGATTCATGTTCTGAGAGTATATCTGAGGGTCAGCCTATTACACTGGGATTGGGTGTTAGTGTTATACCCATGCATGTTATTTCTTTGGAGCTGCATTGCATTAACCCTATTGCAGGAGGTACACATGAGTTTGATCAACAAACACCCATAGTGGAGAACAAAGGTGAAAGCATACACAAAAGCTTCAACATCAATAGGGACCAGGTGAACCCGCTCATCAACAATCGCTTCTTCTTAGATCCAGTTGTGGAGGACATCTCCCTGCTCGATCAAATTTGGAGGATGAAGCAGTTCTTTCTCAACACTTCCTTGCTGAATCCTATGGTGGAAGAGATCTCCCTGAAAGTCCAAAATTGGCAACTGCCACCATGACCAGGGGAGTTTTCTTTTCCCTTCTCCTCCCTTTCCCGCTTTTATTGCACTAGTCCATGATCTGTAGACTGTTCTGATTTCTGATTTGATGATTGTGACGCATTCAGGACACTGGGTAGTTTAAGTGTGGTCTATTGGGGGAGATTTCTACCTGCTTTGATTAGTTTATGTTTTCTGCGTTAAATTTTTTGTTTTCTAGGTAGTTTTTTCTTTGTCTTGTGTACACTTTTACCTGTTTCTCTTTATTTATGGACTTTGTTTAGGTTGTAGATGTGTCCTTCACTCCATTGATACTCTGATTGGTTGGAAATCCTTGCTTTTCTCTGCTTGGAAAGATGATTATGATGTTTGAGAGGGTGATTGATTATAACAAAAGTACCTTGTGTGAGATTTGAGCTACTTTATGTTCTTTCTTGTGTGATATATCTCTTGATTGCTTGCACATATGCCTTGGCTTGACTCTTTTTGATGATTCTTGTTTGATATGCATGTTTAAAAGTGATAAAGGCAGTTTTGTTGTTGAGCCTCTCTAGCCAGATGAGCCTACCTTGTTGTGATCCCTTGATAACCCCTTTTGAGCCTATACTTTCCCCATTTCTTTGTTTTGAAGCTCGTACACTAGCCCTATGTTAAAAACCATGTTTACCTTAACCGTAGGGAATTTTTGAGCTTTGGAATTATTTTGGGAATAAGTGTGGTCTCTTAGGAGATTCAGATGAATTGGCTAGTTGGTTCCTCTTCTTGCTTTGATTTTTGTAAATATGTTGAATATCTTGTCTCTTAGAGTTGTGTTCTGAAAAGAGAGAAAAGAAAAGAGACAAGATGAGAAATGAAAAAAAAATACAAAAAAATGAGAAAAATAAAAAAAAATTGTGTGAATGATGGAGTCAAGAAGAGGAATTAATTAGAGGGTTTGGGTGTTATTTGACTGTGTTTACACTTGTTCCCCATTGCTGCTCTATTTCTTTTGGTTTGTAGCTTCTTATCCATATTTATCCTCCCTTATCCTTAGCCCCATTGCATCCATAAAAGACCTTTTGATTTGAACATGCATATGTTTTGAGTGTTGATATTAGAGATTTGCCAAGTCTGTTGTTGCTTGCTTTCTTGAGTGCATTGAGTTGACATTATTTACCCTAGACACTTGAGAGAAACACTGATAGTGCATCTGTGAGGTTTTGTTGCTATTGATTCACCTCTTGGGCTGATTAATCATTTTGCCATGTCTTGAATTGCTTGAATGACTTCAGAGTATTTGCTTTCTCTGATTCTTTGTTGGATATTGTCTACATCCTTTTCTTTGTCCAAACTTCTTGAGGACTGTCATTTTGTTTCTGTCCTTGTGAGTCTTTGTTTTCTGTGTGTAGAGTCTGTGTCACTTCCCTAATGTCCTCTGAACTGTTCCTTGATTTGCGTCTTGATTTTGCCCAAGAGTGCAAAAGACTAAGTGTGGTCTATTTTGATGAGTCGATATTTTATTGATTTTACTTAGTTTATTGTGCTAGAATTAATAAGGGAGTTGTGCTTATTTGTCCAATATTTTTCTGTTTTTACTAATTGTGCTTAATTTGACCGAAAATTCTAATTTTAATTAATTTGAATTTTCTGAGCTAATTAATTGCAGGGAAAATTTTGGAGATATATTTTGTAGCATTGGGATGGAGACAAATTAATTCAAGACTCTCCACAAAGACTGTTTAAATTAATCAAATTGTAATTTAGTGGTTTAGAAATTATTGACCAACTTTTATAATTTTGACCAAATTTTGGTAAAGTAGGCTAAGCCAAAAGTAAGGATGTGTGATGTGGCACTCTAGGGTTTTATTTGAGGGTGGACCCCACCCTTTGGAAGACACACACGACCTCTTAAGCTAGCAGCCGTCACCTTCTTTGGACTTGGCTTTTGGAAAACATTTTTTTCTAAGAGCTCATGAGGTTCTCGGTGATGGATTATGGATGAATGAAGAAGCACTCTTTTCTATTTCCTTTTATTTTGTCCAACGTTGCTGCTGGAGAACAAGTAAAGCTTTAGTTTTTTTTTCCTTATCTTATTTAACGAGAAAGAGTGTAGGAGGAACAAGTTTTTCGGTGATTGGAAGAAGTGATGTGAAAGCTAGCTTTTCTTTTATTTTATTGATGAATGAAGAAATCACTTCACGAGTTTTGCTGGGAAATATCACGGTTGCAACGTGTGGCTCTTCCTTTGCTTTTATTTTGAATAAATGAGTAGTAGCTAGGTGATTAGTTAGAAGGGTGTGTAAATGTTACGGCTGGTGCAGGGAAACAACTCTTTTCTTTTGTTTTTTTTATGAAATCATAAGTGGATTAGGTGGGTGTCTATGGTGATGGGATGTTCCAAGAAAGTGGCAGCCAAGTAGAGCTCAAAGCCTTTGTTTCTTTTAGAGTGAAGAAGTAGATTAAACAGGAATAAGATGAGACGTGGTGCAGTACGGTGGTAAACTCTAGTACATCTAGCTTTCAATGTAGAAGCATTTTCAACCCTTTAGGAGATGTGAAAGTAAGGTGCTTTACATTTCCTTTTTCTTTTCATTCAATTGCTTTAGAGAAAGATGAGGCACAGATCCTTGAATGGTGTGCACGGTATTTGATGTGAGAGTACAATTTCAATTGTTTTTAATTTAGCAAAAGGTAGCATTCACTTGTTTGGTAGTTGATTGTAAGAGAATAGTTTCATTCATTGCTTAGAGAGAGGCACCAAGGGTTGTCTTTAATTTTCAATTGCCTTCAATTTGGTGTGCACATGGTAATGTCCAGGGGAGAAGCAAATTAATTCAACTTTGCTTTTAGCAATTGGGAACGTTGTTTTGTTTCTTTTGGGATTGCGCATGATTTTTATTGAGAAAAAGAAATTCATTTTCATTTCTTTAGGAAGCTACGGTCAAGGGTGAATAGGTGGTGATTCCGTTTTGCAATTTTCAAGATTTAATTCAATGTACATTTTATTTTTTAGCGTTGCATTTTAAGAGCTTTAATTATGTCTGGATATTTGTCTCTTGTATTGTTAGGTTTAACATCGTCTTTTACTTTAATGTTGTCTAGTATTTTTGGTAGTGTTAATTTAATTGTTATGTTAGCCTAAATTAGTCGGGTTGGTCATTAGTGATATTATAATGTTTCCTCGAGATTTCTGGACTGTAATTGTACTTGCCACTCGGACTTGGTTAATATGAAATATGTATTTGCACTTGCAATTGGGTATACACTTAGTTGCCCAGTTGGTGTTGAATCTTCTCTTAGTTGCTGAAACTGCATGGTGTAAATTGGATTTGATGTTAACATTGCGTTCACTTAGTTCGCTTTTATGAAAACATTATTAGCCTTCACTTAGTTGGTTAATTGTGTTGGATTAGAGGTTCGAGTCGTTGCTTTATTCTTTTGATCTGTGATTGGAAGCATTGTAATCAAGTTAATGACCAACCGTTTTTAATTTGTATTTGATTCTATTTTTATATTTCTGTTTGCATCTGTGTTTTAATTTAATTCATCTGCATTTACAAACCTTTCACAAACCCCCCACTACATGTTTGACCTAATTCCTGAACTATAGCTTGGTCCTTGAGAGACGACCTAGGAGTCACTTCCTAGTCTATACTGCATTCTTTATGCACATTAAATTTGCATGGGGTGCGACACCCATCACATTCGTCAATGGTATGCTTCATTTTATGACAATAGGAACATTGTTTTCCTTGATTCAGATTTCTTCCTTTCCCCCTTCCTTGGCCACGATTAGGAAATCCATGCCCATAACCTTTCCAATTTTGATCACTCTTCCAGTTGCTTTGTCTGTCAGTATTGTTGGCAAGAATCTTGATTTTAGTTTGACCAATATGCCCAGAATTATGTTTCTCCTGCCTTTCTTGTTGTATGACGAGAGAAAAGGCGCGATTAATATTTGGTGGGGGCTCCATTAATAGAATGTGTGTCCTAACAGTGTTATAACATTCGTTTAGGCCTTTTAGGAAACATATTACATGTTCCATTTCCCTGTATTTGTGTGCAGCCTTAGATAGATCGCAACTGCACGGGACTTTGCAACTACAACGTGGAATAGGTCTTAGAGATTCCAGCTCTTCCCAAAGAATTTTTAAATCAGTTAAATAGTGATTCACACTTCGTTCTCCTTGCTTGATGGAGTGTATTTCTTGTAACAAATCTGAGAATTTAAAATGATCTCCTTTTGAAAATCTCTCTTATAACTCTTCCCATAACTCCTGAGTGTCTTCAACATAAACAACGCTTTCTGTTATTTGAACCGAAAGAGTCTTGATAATCCAAGACAACACCATCATGTTATTTCTTTCCCAAGGGTCATAAAGAAGATCCTCTCTTTGTGGTTTCTTGATCTCTCCATCTATAAACTTCAGTTTATTCTTGGATAGAAGTTCCCTTCTCATACTTCTGTTCCAAGAAGTATAATTTGATTCATCAAGAATCTTTGAGAATAATGAAATACCTGGATTTTCTCCTGGGTGTAGGTAATAAAGACTCAAAGGATTGTTGACGACTTGATCCATACTGCCAGTGGGAGTAGCAGAAAACAATAAAAGAACACCAAGAAAACATTAACCAAGAATGCAGTGGAAACAGAGGCAGAACAGGTTTTGAAATTAAAACTGGCCCAAAACATGTGACATAGGCCCAAAGGCCATTTGACCCAAGACGCGAAAGAAGACCTGCCTCGAGAAGCTTCGTGGTGTTAGATATTGGATGAGTCTGAAAGATGTGAGTCGTGTGCGAAAGACAGAACACGAGGGCTTTCCATGGAGACACGTCGGCAGAGCGAAGAAGAAAGGGATCGCTGGAACATAGTGGAACGAGAATAAGAGGAGAAGAAAGGCACCCAAACAGCGGTAAGAAAAACAAAACTCAAACTCTTTTCATTATCTGTTTGTGTATCTTAGTTTTAGCTTGAAAACACCGGATGTCCCTTTTATACAAAGGGTTCCGGTGAGGGGGATTTGAAGTAATACCTAACAGCAACAATAATAATAGTAAAAATGAAAAACCTTAACAGTAAAGGTTGCTCTTAGGAGCGACAAACACAAAGACAAGAACTTTAATAATCCGAAAGCCTCTATAACTTTATTGACATCATATTTTTCTTTCCTGCATTTCCAATTTCCATTATATTTCATAACTCGATTAGAGTTCAAGACCTAACAAACATAGTTGTTGCATACAGGATACAATAAAAAAACAAGTTGCAAATCTTTATCTCTGGCCTCGAACCCTGGAAATTCCTATTCTTGATGAATCAATGTAAGTTTGTATTCAATGATCAGAGTTATGTGTTAACATTATTAATTTTTTCTGGCCTATGACCTTTCTAAAATTTTATCCTGCCTTTTAAAGTTATACATAAACAAAAAAATGTTTCTTGCTACTTATCTGAAGTTGAAGGATGACAACACGGTATTTTTCAGTGTTCTACTATTGAAGGAATTACACAAAAACTATTATCCAATATCTTACTAGAAATATGTTATTATTTAAAACATGATTTGAATGTTGTTAAAAGAAAATTATGCATTGCCGATGTTTAAGTTCAAAATCTATTTGTTCTATGAAAAATGGTTCCTGATACTTTCCTCACATCTCTTATAGGGTGGTAATGAAGAAGCCTGTGGGGATATTACATGTGAATGTGGTTTGTGCTCAAAAGCTCTTAAAGATGGATTTGTTGGGAACTTCTAATCCTTACGTTAAACTAAGACTTACAGGAGACAAACTTCCAGCAAAGAAAACCACTGTCAAGAGAAGGAATTTGAATCCTGTGGGAATGAGAAGTTCAAGATTGTTGTAAAAGACCCTCAATCTCAAGTTCTTCAATTACAAGTTTATGACTGGGACAAGGTTTTCCTCGTCTTTCTTCTTTTACTTGTTCAATTTTGACAGAAAAAACGTATTATAAAAATCTTATCTAAATAGCATCTTTCTTCAATCTTGTTCTTCATCTCTGTCTATAAGGTTGGTGCACATGATAAGTTGGGAATGCAGTTGGTCCCTCTGAAGGTTCTTAAGCCGTATGAGAATAAAGAGTTAATTTACTGAAGGACACAAATCTCAATGAAACTCCAAACAAGAAGACTAGAGGGAAAATTGTGGTGGACTTTACTTTTGTTCCTTTCAAAGAAGAGAACAACAAGTTTGGTGGACCTTCTAAACGATATAGCAGGAAGGAAAGTGGAATTGATGTTGTATCTGATGAAGTTCAAGAAGGAGCAGGTTTGCTTTCAATTGTTATAATAGAGGCAGAAGAGGTTGAGGGGGAACATCACAACAATTACAAAAAAGAAAGTCCTTATAAATTAAGAGTGAAGAAGTTCTGTTGAGGAGGTATTTTCCATTCGAGGGTACTCAATGAATGATTGCCTTCCTTTTTTTATATATTAAGGAATGTACTCAATGAATTAATTATTCGAGTATTTTTCTTCATTTTTCTACAATATCTATTAAACTCGAGTGATGGGATACAATATAATGTCAATTAAAATAGCACTATGAACATGGTTAAAATGATAGGATACAAGAAAATAGTTTGTGTAGGGGCTAATAGAGGGCGGAAACAACTGAAATTGGATAGCTTGAAAATAGAAGGATAACAGGTGGTAGTTAGCAGTTAACATTTGATTCAGAAGTTGTACGGAGAGGAAAGGTCTCTTGAATACCTTATTGGTTACATTGGAGTAAATTAATATTTCATTCTAGTCATGACATGCAAATTATATCGTAGAGGAGATCACACAACCATAATCCATATCTCACTAAAGTCAGTAGAGGGGTCAACTTTGTAAGGGGGAGAATGTAAATTGCAAAACCATATCTATAATAAAAGGCGTTTCGTAAATAATTTGTAACCTGGTTCGATTTGCAAAGACGAGACGACTTATTCGTCCAAGCCCAAAGCTGCACCAAACCTCCCCCTCACTGAACGGACCAACGAGCCTTTCCTCAGCACTGTCACCTCCTCACGCCAATGTTGATGAACCATGAAGCCTTCTGCCAACCACCAAATCCTAATCCCACCACGATTCAACTCTAATGGAGCCTCCTACCCACCACGATTCCATAAGACATTGATCAGATTGGGGGAAAATGAGAAGGGCTTTTGTGCAAGGAATTGACAGAAAATGAGGAGGAAAATACTAACCACGTCGTCACAGAAATCACTGCAAAGCACTCGTCCAACGATTTCCTAGCCATTCGTCGAGCAAGTCTTCGAGAAAAAACAAAGTCTTCCAGCAAGTGTTAGGGTTTAGCATTTTCGATTTTGGAAAAGGGACAAGTTTTTGGTGGGAAATGATTTGTAGAGAGAGAATACGGTGATTTGGGGCATAAGTAATGGAGGAGATTATCGAAGGCTCTAAGGTCGTTGGTAATTTAATTCACTAACTCATTACCGAAGGCTCTAAGGTCGTCGGTAAATTTCTGCCGGTAATCAGCGCTTTTCCTATAGGTTATTTGAATAATTTAAAAGAAGGGTTGAAGTATCAAGGATTTGTAGTGCAGAAAAGTCAACCAGAATGCAGAAAAGTCAACCAGAATGCAGAAAAGTCAACCCGAATGCAGAAAAGTCAACTAGAGTGTAGTGTTGAAAAATCCGCTGGCGCTGAGCGCCATTTTTTTCGTTTTGCATTGAGCGCCACCGCTGAGCGTCATTTTGGGCGTTGAGCACCAGTTTCGTGGATCTGGGCCAATTTTTCTATTATTTTTATGATCTGTTTTGGGCATGGACCAGTTTTTTTTTACTTTTCTGCCTTATTTAAAGACCTGGACACCCTAGAGAATGTATCTTTTGGCAGAAGAGACGCATAAACACACTTCTCACCCCTCAGAGGTAGATTTTGGATGCGAAAGCTCTAATCTACAAGTTCTAGGGTTTATCTATTCATTCTTTTCATTTATTTCATCTAGTTTCACCATATCTATGGTGAACTAGACCTCCATTGTTGTTGGGGAAACGATGTAATCCTATTGAAACTCTTATATATTGAATTGGTGCTTTATTCATATGCTTTATTTCATTAATTGTTAGAGTTTTTCCTCTATTCTCTATGCATGCTTTGTTTAAGACATTATTCAATAGTGTGATCTTTGATTTTATCTTTATGGACACATTTGGGTAGATCTAGACATGGGGGAATTCTCTCGGGAGCAATATTACCTAAACCTAGGGATAGGAGGACCGATTACCTTTAAGCTTATGTTCGAATTGAATGTAATGCATGATCAATTGCTAGGGAGACAAGACATTGTAAACTAGTAATTAGGAGTAGGCTCTTTTCACCAAGATATTGGGATTAGGGTAAATTAGAAAGAGGCATTGACATCAATGAAAAAGTAGATTTCTTAAATATATGAGAGTGGATTAGGATAAATCGAAAACCCCAACAACACAATTCATCCATATCATTCAACTGCCAATTGATCAACCTTTGCATTTGCATGTTTATTTTCGTTTTTGCATTATAAACCATAAATTTCATTTCTCAAGTCTTATATGATCAAGAAATCACACGAAATTCTAGGCCTATGAGTCTCTAGGGAAACGATACTTGGTCTTACCACTTATTATTACTTGATACGATTCGGTACACTTGGCGAAGTCTTAACAGAGAAATGTGGGTTGGTAGATCTAGACATGAGGGAATTCTCTCAGGAGCAATATTACCTAGACATAGGGATAGGAGGACCGATTGCCTTTAAGCTTCTGTGAGAATGTAATGCATGAACAATTGCTAGCGAGACAAGACATTGTAAACTAGTAATTAGAAGTACGCTCTTTTCACCAAGACATTGGGATTAGGGTAAATTAGAAAGTGACATTAACATTAATGAAAAAATAGAATTCGTAAATATATGAGAGTGGATTAGGATAAGTCGGAAACCTCAACAACACCATTCATCCATATCGTTCAACTTTCAATTGATCAACTTTTCCAAGTGCATCGTTTTTGCATTCAAAACCCAAATTTTCGTTATTCAAGTCTTAAGTAGTCAAGAAATCACACGAAATTCTAGGCCTATGAGTCTCTAGGGAAACGATATTTAGTCTTAACACTTATTATTACTTCATACGATTTGGTAAACTTGCCCGAGTCTTAACAAGTTTTTGGCGTCGTTGCTAGGGACTCGTGGTTTAATTATTCTAGTAGTGTGATTATTGATTAACTTTGACTTGATTTTTTTATGTTTCTTTTTGTTTGTTCTAATAAATGTTTTCTAGGATTTTGTGTCTAATGTTTGGAGGATGCAATTTGGAAAAGAATTTAACTATATGGGCACTCAATTCTACCAAGGCAATCTTAACCACTAGTGGGAACCTCAACAACACTCTCTATCAATGGCAAGATTGGAAGAGGTCTTTCAACAGTCTATGCAAAATATCGACTCCGCTAAAAAAAGCATGGACGCCACATCCCAAAGGATTGTGATGCATATTAGTCACTGAATTGAGAAACTGGACAATTCTAGGGTTGATACTGAAGTTAGCCCTAGGGAGGAATGTCAAGCCAATATTATTGAAAGTGACGAGATTGTTGTTGAGGAAAAGATAGAAGAAAAAGAAACGGAAAGGTTGAGTGAGGAAGATAAAGATGAGGAGAAAGAAAAAGAAGTGGTTGAGTAAAAAGAAGAAGCAAGATTGTGTGTAAAAATAAAGAAAGGAAGAGAAAAGAAAGAGAGGATGAGAGGAAGAAAGAAAAGATCATATGAAAATCCTCGTCCTCATCCAAAGAAATATCATAGGAAAGAGAAGAAATTCAAGTGCTTTATGGAAATCTTCAAGAAATTGGAGATTAAAGTTCCTATGATTGAGACATGGAAACAGGTGCTTGGTTTTATTATATTTCTGAAGAAATTCAGCAGAAAGAAGAAAAAGAAAGAATACTCAGAAAGGAGAAATACCAACCCTAATGATGGGTGTCATTGACAACATTTACTGATGAATGCTGATGATAATGAGAAAGATGTGCATCTACTAAAGGATGATGGAGCTTTATTGGGTCAACCTAATGACGTTAAAAGAGCGCTTGCTGGGAGGCACCCCAGTCATTTGAAAACATTAGTTCTTTAATTTTTATTTTGGTTATGTAATTTTGAATATTAAATGAACATTGTTTATTAGGTAGCATCTATTGAGGGATGCTAGATAATTATGTATTCACTGAAGGATACAGGAAGGTACAGCTACTGATAGTGTTGGTAAGGTCTGCATTTACTGATGAGTGCTAGAAAGGTTTAGGTTAGGCTCGTGACGTTAAACAAGCGCTACCTGGGAGGCAACCTAGTTGTTTGATTATTTTTGCATGATTTGATTCTGTTCTAGTTGCATATGTGAGTGGAGTGAAGGAAATTGTATAAAATTCGAAGTTTTAGAGTTGAATTTGAGGGATATTGGTTAAACGAAGCTTAGGGCAAATAAAAAAGGGGAAGATTTAAAATTGCGCCCACTGCTCAGTGGTACCTAGCGCTGAGCGGTGGCGCTACAGATTTGGATTGTAGTTTTTTTTAAATTGGGCCCAGCATGATTGGCCCATTGCACACTTTAATACCCCTTAGTGTTCGCCTAAGCCTTCCTGCCAGATTCCCACTCTCTTTTTCACTCTTAAACAGTCTTCTAAGTCACTCCTCTCACTTCTCCTTTCATCCCACTTCTCAAGAAACCCATTCTCCACTATCTTGGCACTATTCCACCATCAAAGTTTGGGGTTTTTGTGAGAGCACTGCATTTGGGATTCACCATCATCAATCAAAGAGAATTTTGCACACATTAGGAGTCTCTCCACCCAAGTAAGTCATACATTTTACATTTTAGGGTTTCTAAAGTATGAATTTGCATGGGAATGATTGTTCAAGCATGAAAGATTAGGGCTTTTGATTTTTATGCGTAATTAGTTGAAATAAATACTTTTTTGACCGATTAAAATGTATGATTGAGTGCAGGAACGAAGGAATTTGCATATGGGTGGAGATTACAGGCACTTAGGGTTGAAATTGAAAAATTGTCGACGTCACCGCTGAGCGCTAGCCACTGTTGACCGCCAACCTACAGATTTTGTTTTTATGTTTTTTCTGTGTGTAGGTGACGCTGAGGGGTCCTATTTTTCCCTCAACGCTGATAGGAATTGTGTTTGGACGAGGTTTTGTGTTTTGCTAACACTTAATGGGTTTCATTTGGTCTTGTGAATTGTTTTTGATGCAGGAATGGCATCCTCATCTAGCAAGAGGACCAAGACTATTGCACACAAGAGGAGGGAACTAGAAAGATCAGAAAGATTTTATTCTAACAGGTTCCTTTCCAAGACATGAGCAGCATCACCCCTTTGTCCAAGAGAGACGCTTATTGATGGAGAGGAACGCAAGTTGGATACCAAACTTTGCTCCACAGTTTGAACAGGTGCTAGAGGGCAGGAATTGGGAAAAGCTGGCTACATACCCTGCTCCTGCAAATATAGCAGTGGTAAAAGAGTTCTATACAAATGCCAAGCCATTGGGAGATTCTCATTTTATGGAGTACATGAGCTATGTGTGTGGAAAGGTCATCAGGTATGATCCTGAAACAATTAATAGGTTTCTTAACATAGAACGGACAGGTTTGTAATGCCAGTATGTTTTAAACATTGAGGAGGGCACTGATTTTGATGATATAGAGGGAATGCTTTGTGTGCCTAGAGGGCATTTTCACATGAACCCGAGTGGTGTTGCAATTCACATCAAGAGGGCTAATTTGACACCACTGGCTCAGTATTGGATGGCATTCACCCATGCCAATGTGACACCCTGCTCACATGTCTCAGACATAACGGTTCATAGGGCCATGTTTATCTACTGTGTGCTTAGAGGAATGAATATCAACATTGTCCAAGTGATTGCAAACGAGATTAAGAGCTATGTAGCCAATACGACCAACAAAACACCTTTGGGACATCCTTCCTTGATTACACACTTATGCCATCTATTTGGGGTGGACACTTCTACTCCACCATTTGAGCGACCCAAGAAGGCCATTGGTGAGGCCTATTATAGACAGTATTGTGGAGGAGTTGAGGCGGCTCAGCCAGTGCCGTAGAGACACCCTAGGAGGAGAGTTTCACCACCACAGGCTCAGGGAGGTGCACTAGCATATGATGCAGAACCTTTTCAAATGAGGGATATGTATATGTCCATGATAGAGGCTAGGCTGGAGTCCATTCACATAGGGCAGGTAGCTGCAGCAGAAATTAGGATAGGGATGTATGATACACCCCCTGCGCATAGGTGGATGATGAAAGAATTTAACAATGTGGTAGCATGGCCAGAAGCACATGCACAGGGCAATGGAGCTGGAGCAGTTAAAGCTCTAGAGATGGAGGATGATGGTGATGATGCTGAGTTTGAGGACGCTGAGGATGGAGAGGAGGACTCTGATGATAGTATGGGTTGACATAGCATCTACTGATGGATGCTATAGTGACTAGAGCAGGACTTTTTCTTATCTTTTAGTTATTGAAATTTGATCCATATTTGCTTCTGTTGAGTAGTGTAGGTTTTAATGTAATTTATATGTTATGATGGTTTGATTGATCTTGTTGCTTGATGAGTGTTGCTTAATGATGATTGAAATTGATTAATGTTGAGAATGCATTGTATGCTGATGTACAGGTGGTGGTTCACAACCTATGTGAACAGATGCATAATGATATTATTATTTTGATTATGATGCTAAGCAGGGTATTTATCTGGGATGTTTCGAATAATTATTGAGCTTATAAGTGAGGTTTTGAACTCTAGAGTTTTTGATTGAATGTTTTCTATCTATTTGAAAGCATGAGTGATATTGCCCAGGTTTTTTATGATTGACTGAATTTCATGTATATGTCATATGATCAAGGCCATTTTTGTTTAAGCCCTTTCTTAGCCAATGCATAAATGTTTGTCCCAAGAAGAAGAACAATGTGTTTTACCCTTTTTGAACCTAAGCCTTAAACAGTTTGTAAAATCCTTTTTGGAAACTCTTTACCTTGAGTTAAGTTGAGAATTATTGTGTGGTATGGATTAAGGTTCAAGTTTGGGGTTGTTGGGAAGATTGAAAAAAAAAAAGAGATGAGCATTGAGATAAGGCGTTGAGCATGAAAAACATGAAAAAGATGCAAAATATAGAAAAGATAGAAAAAATAGAATGAACATATAAGCTCAATGCAAAGAAAAAAAAAAGGGAAGTTGGAAATGAGTGAGATTGGTAAAAGAGAGTTTTATGTTTGAACTATGAATGTTTGAATAACTCTCTTAACTTAAGAATTTTTTGATCTAGAAAAACCAATTTTTCTTGTTAGTCTAACCACATTATAAGCCTGGAAAAATTCCTTGTGAATGCATGTGTATGTGATGATGATTGATTGTGGTAAATGAAAGGCAATTTTGTTCTATGTGACATCTGGATAGTAGAGGGAAGGAGTAACCTTTTGAAACACTTGACCGATTGAGTGAAACACCTTGTCTAGGTGAGGAATGATTCCATGAATCTATGATTATTTTTGTGCTTAGCTAATTGGTCATCAAGAAGACGATTGTGATCTTTCTTTAAAGAGTTTCTGAAGGAGATTGATACTGCGCTTACTACTTGATCAGAATCTGCACAATTAAAGTGTTCTCTGGTTGATCAAGATTCGTGTTTGCATTCCGTGGTGATTGCTGTTGTACCTGTTGTGACTACAGGGGTTGGACTCGTGGAGTTTGGTACACTTTGAGGATTGTTCAAAGTGGGTTGCAAATTGCAGGAGAGGGGATATCTTGCTGCAAGTCTTGCTGTGTGGTTTGCCTATATTTTGGTTAGAGGGTTAGAGAGATGCTTTATATTTTTGACGTGGAGGTCTCTATAAAAGCCTTGTTGTAAAAACCTTGACCATTATAGTGCATTTTCTTCCTGGTATTGGAAGGACACTAGATGTAGGTATTGAGGCCGAACTAGTATAAAAACCTGCGTTTGAATTTTCTATCCCTACTCTTTTACATTCAGTCGACTTTACATTTCACGTAGTCAACCTTGATTTTTTGCTGCACTTCAATTTCTGTTACTTGCAATTCAAGAAAGTTTGTAAATTTTTGTGCTTTATGTAAAATATTGAAAAAAGACTCTTATTTTGAAAACTCACCAATTCACCCCCCTCTTGGTGTTAAAACGAAGCCTCCCTGTTTTCCAACATTTGGTATCAGAGCTGGTTTTCATAAGATATTTGAAAAACTAGTTGACTGATAACGGTTCAAAAACCGTTATTTATATACTTAATTTTGATATCAAATGCACCCTTGTTGACTTAGAAACTTGCTTTGACTCATGATTTTTCTAGTTTTTTGAATAAAAGAGTTAAGGACATGTTTTATGATTTTATCATTAAATTCCCTTGATTTTATAGGTTTTTGGAATGAATTGAAAGAAAGGTTGAAGTATCAAATGGTTGGAGTGTAGAAAAGTCAAACAGAGTGTAGAAAAGTCAACCAAAAAAGTCAACGGTCAACCAGACTGCTGAAAAGTTGACCAGAGTTGACCAGAGTGCTGAAAAGTCAACCAGAATCTAGAAAAAGTCAATCAGACGTGATTTGATATATTTTCTACGATTTTTATGATCTATTTGGGCTTGGACCTATTTTCTGTTATTTTTATAGCCTATTTAAAGACCTAGTCACCCTAGAGAATGAAACTTTTGATGACTTAGACACAGAAACACACTTTTCACTCCTTTGGGGGTAGATTTGGAGATGGTGACAGCTCTCCTTTTCTCGTTTTTAGGGTTTCTATCTTCATTCTTTCATTCCATTCACCTAGTTTCTCCATGATGATGGGGAACTATACCTTATTTGTTGCTAGGAAAGATGTAACCTCTAAACTTTCTTGTATTTGAATCAATTCTTTCTATTGATATATGCTTACTTCATTAATTATTAGAGTTTTCGTCTTTGCTTAATGCATACATCGTTTAACTCATTCGGTGGTATGATCCTTGATTTTGTCGATATGGGGACGTACGGGGAAATCTAGAACTGGGAAAATTCTCCCAAATGTAGTATTGCCTATACATAGGAATATGTGGTAATATAAGGATTTGTTGTATACACAGTTTTGTGCTTCTGAATTAATTATTAGGGATGCTAGGAATCATATGAACTCGTAGTTAAGGTTAAGCTTTCTTACCGGTGACAGCGGTATTAAGTATTTTAGAGAGTGGCATTAACATTAATGAAAAAGAGGAATTCTTATATGCATGAGAGTGATTAGGTGCAATCTAACCTCAACAACATATTCATCTCATATTCTAATCTTCATCCATCCATCCAATTTTGTGTTTAACCTCAATTGATCAAATTGCATTCATGTTTATTTTTCTGCACTTTATATTTAACAATCCCAAAATATTATTTTTATAGTCTTGATTGGTTAAGGAAAAGCACAACAGTTTAGTGCCGTGAGTCTCTTGGGAAAACGATACTTGGACTTACAAATTTATTAATACTTGATAACGATCTGGTACACTTGCCAGGGGATTAACATTGACTCTATTTTTCTTTGAATCGACTCTAGACCTGGGGATGGCTTCCAATTTTCAAACTTTTGGTGAAGGCGCATCTACAAACAGACCACCTCTTTTTGCTGGCGAAAATTATCCTTTTTCGAAAATTAGAATGGAAATCTTTCTTGAAGCCATGGATAGAGGAATTTGGGATGCAACTTTAAATGGCCCTTTTGAGCCTACTAAATCTGTAGATGGAAAAACTGTTGTAAAACCTTTTACTGAATGGTCAACTACAGAGAATAGAAAAACACAATATGATGTTAAAGTTAGAAACATTGTTGCCTCTACACTAACAGTTGATCAATTTTTCAAGATATCTCAATGCAAATCTGCAAAGGAAATTTGGGATGTCTCGGAAGTCACAGATGAAGGCACTGAGGAAGTCAAGAGAGCAAGGAAGAATTCTCTGATTTTGAAAACTCACTAATTCACCTCCCCTCTCTTGGTGTTAAAATGAAGCATACTTGTTTTCCAACAACATCATTTCATCTGCTTTAACCGTTGATGAGTTTTACAGGGTCTCTGTTTGTAAGTGTTAAGACATCGACAAGTGTACCGAATCATATCAAGTAATAATAAATGTTAAGACCAAGTATCGTTTCCCTAGAGCTCTCATGACACTAAACAATTGTGTAATCACTTAACTAATTAAGACTGGAAAACTATTTTGTGGGTTTTTAAATGCAATAAAGATAAACATGATAACAAAATGTAAAATTTGATCTATTGAGGCTAAAACAAGAGTGAATGGATGATGTTGATAATATGGGATGATGATGTTGTTGGGGTTTATATTTCATCGTCCATACTTTCATGTGTTACTAATAATCAACATTGGTATCTTGAAGCTACTGTGAAGTTTTGATTATGATAAAAGCTAAAGAAATGGAAGACTCTAAGTGCGTCTTTGTTAAACGCATTTTGTAGAAACAAATGTATACGATAAATTGTAATGATGTAAAAACTCTTAGAAGTTTTCGTATTTAGTGAGTCATTGCGCAAATAATTGATTATCTCGGGTGATAATCGATTATCACGAGCTTGTTTGGAAATGAGTTGCTTATGCAAATAATCGATTATTGCTTAGAATAATCGATTATCACATTTTTGAAAACCCATAATGGACACAAATAATTTATTATCACTTATGATAATAGATTATTTCTGGCAGTTGGGAGATGTCTTTTTAGGTTCTGACCCTAGGCTTATAAATAGGTTTTTGCTCAACTCTTAGAAAGTAACTTTTCAATTGAGAGTATTAGAGTTGTGTGCCTAAGTGAAGCTCTTTGTGAGTGAGAAGGAATCTAAGTCATTCGAGAATATAGTGTGATCTGAGGAAGATCTCAAGCGTTAGTTCATAGCTCTTGTCAAGTCTTGTAAATAAGAGAAGCTCGCTCTTTGGGTGTCAAAGGTCGGAGCGGTTCTCTTCAAGTTGGCTGAGCTGCTTTCTTCCGGTTATTTGGTCGAAGGAAGAATTTTGCTACACTATTCTGGTTCGTCTGTCGAAGAAAGTGCTCGCTATCTGCTTCCGGTTCGTTTGTCGAAGGAAGTTCCCTTCCGGTTCGTTCGTCGAAGGAAGGTTTATGTTTTACTGTTTGTTCATTACTTTGTAATCTGTAAAATTGGTTTTAGTCAAAACGTTAATCACTCTTTATAGTGATTAACAACTGCACGTAGAATCTGTTGATTCGACCCAGTATAAAAATCCTCTATGTGAATTTTTCTACTCCCTACATTCTTTTTATTTTCTGCACATCAACTGTTTGGTAAAACATTTGTAAGAAAGTAAAAGGAACCAAATTTTTAATTTGACCGAACAAGCTCTTTGCTTTTAAGAATCTGTATCATACTCTGAGTTTTTATTTTCGCTGTGCAAAATCGGTACCGATTGTTCCAACAACTAGTATCAGAGCTTGCTTTGATATTCTTTCAAAACTTTTTGAAAATGGCCGGACATCAAAATCAAGTATATGTCAAAGGTGCTTCCATCAACAGATCACCATTTTTTACTGTTGATAACTATGTCTTATGGAAAGTCAGAATGGAAATATTTATGGGGGCTGTTGACAGAGGCATATGGGAAGCTGTACAAAATGGTCCTTATATTCCTAAAAGTATTGTTGATGGTGTGGAGTAGGAAAATCATATTTTAACTGGACTGTTGAGGAAAACGGAAGAGCCCAATTTGATATTAAGGCTTAGAATATAATTTTATCTACATTAACCCTTAATGAATTCTTTAAAGTTTCTGTTTATAAAAGTGCACAGGAAATGTGGAAATTTTTAAGACTCACTTATAATGAAGTCTTACATGTGGATAAGTTGACACTGTCTGATTCAATCTCTACATTAAACTCCTCAAACTCAAGCGATTCTAATGAGCAAGAAAATTTATGCTTGATGGCCAACAATAAATCATTTGAAAGCCAAATCTTGAAGGAAAAGAAGGACTTTCAAGGCTCATCTTCAAGCTTCAAATGTTATGGATCGGTGAAAGAGGCAATGTGAAAGCTGATTGTTCAAACCACAAAAGAAGAAAAGAAAGAAAATAAAATAAAATAAAATAAAATTCACAAGAAAAAGAAGGCCTACATTGCTTGGATGGATAATGCATCAAGCACTTCTAGTTCAAGTGATTATGTTGAAGAAGCAAACTTATGTTTGACACCTAATTTTGATGACACTACAAGCCAAGTAAGTTGCTCTAGCCTTGACAATAGTGAGCTTAATGTACAAAAGGATTTTCTTGAATTTCTTGTGAATCTAAGAAATTGAATGTTGCTCATAAAAATTTGAAAAAGGAATTTAAGGAATTGCAAATTAAATGAGAAGGCATTAGATGAGGAAGTAATTTTGAGAGATAAAATTTGGAACATAGAAATGAAAGAGTCTTCAAATGTTGAACATCCTATTGAATGTCTTTCATGTAAGAGTCACATGCTTGATATTAGTATTCTTGAAAATCTGCTTAAAGTAGCAACAAGAAATAATAATGTTGAAATGCCTATATCTGTTAAAAAGGATTTTAAAAATAAAAGTGTTCTTAAAAATAAGAATCAAATGAAAAGAACTCGTAGGGTATGCGTTGAAAAAGGAACTGTTTGTTATAGAAATTTAAATGTTGTCACATGTTTTTATTGTATGAAAAAGGGGCACACTTGTAACAAATGTAAAATCAAACATTTTGATGTTCCTAATGGGAAATATGCTTGCATTCTTGTTATAAAGTAATTTGCCTCTAACCTCAAAGGACCCAAATGAGTTTATGGGGACCAAAACTCTATTGTTTTGTTATGCAGGTTAATTGTTCAAAAGGAAAAGAAGACTTTATGGTATCCTGGTAATTTTTAAGAGCTTTAAAATAATTTTTGAATGCTAGATGTGACTTAGGATGAAAATATGGCCAAATTTTTCATTTTTCGGAAATTAACGCGCAATAATCGATTACTATGGATGATAATCAATTATCTCGGCCTCAAAATTTGGATTTGACAATTTAGCTCGCAAATAATCGATTATTTAAAGTAATATCTATTATCTTAAGCTATAGTGTAAAAATACTTTTTTTTTTAATTTTTTTAGAGTCTGTTTTTAAAAGGGGATTATTACATTTAGGAGGAGTAATTTTAATGAATTAAAAGGACTTAAATTCTTTTTAAATTACCTAATTTAGGGGAGCATAAAGTTTAGATGATTTTTTTTTTCAAAAAGGAAGCATAATTTTTAAATTGAGATCTTTTATGATAATCTTGTGATAACTAATATTTATTTGAGGGGGAGCTATATGAGTTTGTTAGATATCTTATTTTTATCTCTATTATGGATTAATTCTCTTTTCCCCTTAGTTTTCAAATTAAGAATATGACCTTCAAGAACATGACACATCACAAACCTTCAACTCCCTGATTATGCTCCAATCCCTTCTTTTTAAAGTCTATTTGTATTTCTTATATTCCATGAGGTATTTTGTTCTTTCATGTTATGAAATTTCAATTTTATTTCTGTTTTGAAATGCATCAATACTATTTCCACTTTTTACTTTTTGCTTATGATAAAAAAGGCGGAGAAAACATATAATCTAATTAGTGCAGTTATTACTAACATGTTTGTATGATTGTAAGTATGAAATCTGTGTAGGAAATTAGAAATGCTTTTCACAAGAAGATATTTTTTATCATCATCAAAAAAGGGGAGATTGTTACCAATGAGGAGCATTGGTAACTTGAAGCTACTGTTAAATTTTGATGATGATAAAAGGTGAAGAAATTGAAGACTTTAAATGCATCTTTATTAAATGCATTTTGCAGAAACAAATGTATAAGATAAATTGTAATGATGTAAAAACTCTTAGAAGTTTTCGTATTTAGTGATTTATTGTGCAAATAATTAATTATCTTGGGTGATAATTGTTGAGATTGTTGACAACAGAATATTTATATCACTCTAGTTTTTGATGATGACAACACAATTTTTAACAACAAATGTATTATTGATGTGTTACATGTTCTATTGCGTATTGATTGATATATTGTGGAACATGACTGATGATATGTGAATGCACTTTTATTGAGCTTATATATGTTACATCATATCTGGTTGCATTTCACATGATTTGAAAGATGAAAACCACATGCACTTTTATGAACTTACATTGTTTTGCATATCTACAAGCTATAAGTCGACTTCATTATGGGGGAAGTCGAATTAAGCCCGTGACTATGCACAGATTTTCATTTACTATGTCTGTTAGGACCCTGGCAAGTGTACCAGATCGTATCAAGTAATAAAAATCGGTAATCCCAATATCGTTCTTCCCAGGGGACTCTTAAGGCCACATCTTTCGTGTAAACAAATTGTTTAAGACTTGAGTAAAAGAAAATTAGTTTAAATGGTTTGAATGCAAAACAAAAATAAACATGCAAATGTAGGAATTCAATTGACTAAGAGAAACTATGAATGAATGAGGTTGTTGGGGTTTACAATTTCATCTTATCCACCCTCATATATCTACTCTTCTTATTTACTTTGCGTATTTATCATATTGTCATGCAAACTTTCTTGGTCTACCCTTAACCCAATCCCTTGGTGAAAAGAGACTATTACTAATTAACGGCTTGCTATCCCTAGCCTCCCCTAGTAATTAATAATGCATGATAAGCGAAAGCAAAATACAATTAATCGTCCTAACCCTATCCCTAGGTGGTATTAACATAATCAAGGAATTCTCCCCAGTTCATGACATTACTGTACGTCCCCGTATCAATAAAGACAAACAACATCTACAAAATGAGTTAAACGGTAAAAGCATTAAATACAGGTAAAGAACCCAACAATTGATAAATCAAGCATATGCAAGCATATAAAGTAAATAAGAATTTGGATATATGAGAGTTTCAAAAGATTACATTGTTCCCCAACAACAAAGGGTTTAGTTCACCATAGTCATGGTGAAACTAGATGAAATATAATGAAAGAATGGAAAAGCAAACCCTAGATTTGATAAAGTGGAGCCTAAGCACCCAAGAAATCTCCTCCAAGGTACGTAGAGCTGCTGTGGACGTTTCTCTCTGCCCAAAGAATTCCATTTGGATTAACACTAGGGCTATATATAAGCCAAAAAGATAACAGAAAGATCTCAAAATCCAAAATATAAAAACAGACAACCGCCTAGGCGCCAAAATTGGCCGCTCAGCGGTTTGCCTCAACCACGCGACCGCCCAGGCGCCTAAAATGACCGCTGAGCAGTTTGCCTCTTGTCGCTCTGGACGCTCAACGTCACCCCCTGGGCGCCAGACAGTACTTTTCCTTGAAATAGGACGCTCAGCGGTGGAATTTACCGCTGAGCGGTTCACAAACTCTTCTTTTCTTCCTTTTTCTCCTTCATTCTTGAGTCTATGACCTTCCTACTTCATTGCCATCTTCAATTTTCATCAAAAACCCTACAAAACAATGCAAAACAAGCATAATATCTCTAGAAACAACTTTTGACTCTCATGTGACACAACTTAAGAGTTTTACTTGATTCTAAGCTCATTTTAAGCTACAAAGAGTGTGATTTAATATCAAATTTATGCATGAAAATAATGGTTTTGAGACCGTTATCACAACCCCAAACTTAAAACTTTGCTTGTCCTCAAGCAAAAGAAAACAAAACTTGGCCTTCCAATTTTTCATCAAATAGTTCTACACTTTTCAAAATCCTTTTCTTCATGACAAGTTATTTTCCAATTCAGATTTTTAATGGAATCCTACCAAAATGCAAGCATGCTTTCAATCCAATCTAGTTCACCTACTTCAATATTTCTCAACAAATGTTTTATTCATGAATGATCAATCCATTAAGCATAGATGTAAACATGGATTTCAACAATTCTTACCAAGCAAGTGTTTCACTCAATCACTCAAGTGTTTAAGGACCCACTCCACTCTTTACTATTCACATGTCACATAGAATAATATTGCCATTTATCTATAACAATCAAAATCCTTACATGCAAATACCATCACAAGGACTTTTCCAAGGCTTGTAATGAGGTTGGGCTATCAAGAAAATTTGGTTTTTCTGGATCGTAAAATCCTTGAATTAAGAGAGCTATTTCATCATTGAAAAGGTTCAAGTTTAAACTCTCTCTATCACCCATCTCCTTTATTCCCAACTTCTTCCCTTTTTATCAATTTTGCATTGAGTTCCTTTTTCATACTTTTACTTTTTCCTTTTCTTCTTTACTCATGCATTTTTCTTTTCAATACTTGAACTCAATGCTCTTCTTTTGCCTTTCAATTTTTCCCATACAACCCCAAACTTGAATCTTTTCATCACATAAGATTATTCTTAACCCTACTCAAGATAAATGATTTCAAATCAAGGGTTTTCATCCTGTCTAAGGCCAAGGTTTAAAAAGGGTATAAAATTTTAAACTTTTTTTTTTCTGGGTGAAAATTTGGCTAAATAAGGACTTCCAAACATGGCCTTGATCATATAACATAAGCATGCAAATCAATTATCAAGACTAAGGCAATATCATTCATGATTCCCTGTGAACAGTACATATATCAAGGAAACTTTTGGAGCTCAAGACCTCACACAACATGCTTTCTCACACATCATTCATTTATCTTGCTTAGCATCACAATCACAATCATAAACCACAATACATCTGTTCATATCGTTAGTGAACCATTCAACTGGATGTCATCACACATACATTCTTAGTCAACCACATTCAATCATTATCAAATACTTGTCATGCATTTTAATACTACCATCAGAATCATTGTACAAGCCAAGCATAGACACAAAATAAAAGTTCAACCTATTCTACAAATTCAAAATACAAAAGAAAAAGAAAAATCCTTGTCCAAGTACTGACATCCATCAGTAGATACCCTCAACAGAAATCCTCATCTGAGTCCTCCTAGTCTCCATCACCAGCATCTTCAAAATTCTCTTCATTATCATCATCCATATCTTGTGCTTCAGCTGCTCTAGACCTGCTGCCCTGTGCTTGATCCTAAGGCCAAGCCATAGCTTCATGGAACTCGTCCATAGTCCACATGTGCGTTGGTGGTTGCTGATACAACCCTACTATCATCTCAGCAGTGGTTATCTGCCCTCTGCGAAGAGCCTCCATCCTAGCCTCTATCATGGACATATACATGTCCCTCATCTGGAATGGCTCGGCATGTTGCGCCGGTGCATCTGCAAGTATATGCTCCTACTGTGCTGCTGCTCTCCTAAGACGTCTTCTAGGTGCTCCAGCTGCCTCCTCTTCCTCACAGTACTGTTGATAATAAGCAGCATCTATGACTTCCTAGGCCTCTCATATGGTGGAACTGTTGTATCCACCCCAGCCTGTTGACACAAAAAGGTGATCTTGGACGGATGTCCCAACGGTGTCGTGCTACTCACAGTAGTAGCGCAACTCTGAATCTCGTCGGCAATGACTTTCCCAATCTTTACATCCAACTGCCTCAGCATGCAGTAAATGAAGATGATCTGATGCATGGTGATGTCGAAAACATGTGAGCACGACTGAATGTTGGCATGAATGAATGTCATCCAGAATTTTGTCAAAGGCGTCAAATCTGCCTTTTTTATGTTGATGGGCAATCCATTAGGGTTATTCTGAAAATGCCTTCCAGGAAGGCACATAACCCTCTCAATATCTGCTATATCTCTGAACCCCCCAACAAGTGCTGCATACTGGCACTGTTCACCTGGCCATTCAGTGCCCAAAAAGTTGTTAATAGTATCAAGGTCATACATGATGATTTGTCCCCTTACATAGCTCATATATCTCCCAGCATCAACTCCTTCTCTAGGGAAAGCATTGGTATAAAACTCCTTTACCAATTCAATGCTGGCCGGTGCAAGATATGTGGCCAACCTCTCCCAATCTCTCCTCATGATTTCTACTCCAAACTTAGGAACTAAATTTGGGATAAAAGTGGCCTTCCTCTCCATCAATAATCTCTTCTCCTGCATAGTCACAAAATGTTCCTCATGTTTCCTGGAGAGGAACCTAGGCGAATAGAATCTTATTTGCCTCTCAGGTTCCTTCCTTTTGTTACCAAGAGTTTTCACCCTTATTGATGATGAAGACATTCCTACATAAAGTTCAAAATACCACAGAAATTCATCATTAGAGGTTAGTATATCATCAATTAAATTCCAAACCGATCACATTCCAAGACTGAGAGAAAACAGGGTCCCTCAGCGTTCCTACATCAAAAATCAAGCATCCAACAAAATCTGCAGCAGACCGCCCAGGCGCCAAAGTTGGCCGCTCAGCGGTTTGCTTCAAGCTGCAACACCGCTCAGCGTCAAAGGAGACCGCTCAACGGTGGTGACTAGGGGTTCTTTAAAAACCCTTTTAAAGTCGCCCTATTCTTCATTCTAACACTAATTTCATCAATCCAGACCAAATTCATGCAATTCAATCGGTTCAAACAGTTCCTATTTCATATAATCATGCATAGAAATCAAAAGCCCTTATTTATCATGTTCCTAAGCATGTTCTTTATCAAAGTTCAAATGTAGAAACCCTAAGAATGAAAGTGCACAACTTACTTGAATGGAGAAACTAGATGCTTGCTAACTTCCTTTTAATTGATGACAAATGCCTCTTAAGTGTACGATCCCTCAACAAAAACCCCAAACTTTGACAAGACAATGATAGAAAAGTGAAATTTTTGTGAGTGGGTGATGAGAAAAAGTGGGAAAATCCCTTTGGAAAACCTTTGAAAGTGAAATTGGGTGTTAGGGTTCATAGAGAACGCTTGGGTGAGCTTCAAAGAAAGTTTTCGAAATTGCAAAACCCCAAAAATGATGAGTTTTTAAAAGCCCAAGCGGAGTCTCCACCGCCACCGCTCAGCGGTGGGCAGAAAAAAATTTCTCTCTTTTTTGCATGCTTCCACCCTTTTGCACTCGATTTTAACCTTCAATTTTTCAATTTCATGCCTTTCCCCTCTCAGATGCACATGCAAACATATAATTACCTTAAGAAAGAGTTTAATAACAAATAATCAACTGGGTTGCCTCCCAGGTAGCGCTTATTTAACGTCACGAGTCTGACCCAAACCTGCTTAGCACTTATCAGTAAGTGCAAATCCTTTCAACACCCATCAGTAGGTGTACCTTCCTGTATCCTTCAGTGGATACATAAAAATTAGCATCCCTCAGTAGATGCTTCCCAAAATTGTTTAAATATCCAACTAATTTACATAAAATAAAACTAATATATTACAACAACTGGGATGATCCCCACCCATCAGTAGGTGTTGATAACCCCCTTGCTTGATATTCTTTTCTTTTTCTTCTTCCTGTTGAATTCCTTCATAAAATTGAGAACACCAAGCACATGTTTCCATGTTTCAATCATAGGACCTTTGATCTCCAATCTCTTGAAGATCTCCATAAAGCACTTCACTTTCTTTTCCTTCCTATGATATTTCTTTTGATGAGGAAGGGGTTTTTCATATGATCTTTTCTTCTTTCCTCTCTTCCTCTCTTTCTCAATCTTTCCCTTCAACTTTCTCTTTTTCTCTTTTCTTCTTTTTTTCTTTCTTTTCACCATTTTTCTCTTTTTTCTTTTCTTTCAACTACTTCTTTTTACTTATCATCATCTTTATCTCCCTCACTCGACCTTTTTGTTTCTATCTTTTCCTTCTCTATTTTTTTCTCATTTTTCTCTATCCTTTCCTCCTCAACAACCTTTTCTGTTTCTATTTCTTCTATCCTTTCCTCTTTTATCTCTTCATCAACATTATCACTTTCAAAACTAGTGGCCTGATATTCCTCCCTAGGGTTAACCTCAGTATTAACCCTAGAATTCAATATTTCATTGGATTGACGAATCTGTATCTCCAACCTTTTATTCCTTGCTTCATTCTCTTTTGTAGAGGAGAGAGTAATTTGGATAAGTTGTTCCAATGTCTCGTCCACCTTGTTGATTTGTTCTTTCAAAGCAGACACATATTGCCCTAATAGTAATTGTTGATGTGGATCTCCTGCTTCTCCATTCCAACTCTGATCCATGCTTGAGTGAGGTTCCCACTAGTAGTTGAAATTATTTGATAGAATTGAGTGCCCATAGAACCAAATTCTTGTACATACTGCATCCTGTAAACATTAGGCACAAAATCCTAGAAATAATTTATTAGAACAAACAAAAAAAGAATCAAGTCGAATTTAATCAATTTACACTACTCGAAAAAGTTAAACCAAGAGTTCCCGGCAACGGCGCCAAAAACTTTTTAGGACCTTGGCAAGTGTACCAGATCGTATCAAGTAATAAAAATCGGTATTCCCAATATTGTTCTTCCAAGAGGACTCTTAAGGCCTCATCTTTCGTGTAAACAAATTGTTTAAGACTTGAGTAAAAGAAAATTAGTTTAAATGGTTTGAATGCAAAACAAAAATAAACATGCAAATGTAGGAATTCAATTGACTAAGAGAAACTATGAATGAATGAGGTTGTTGGGGTCTACAATTTCATCTTATCCACTCTCATATATCTACTCTTCTTATTTACTTTGCTTATTTATCATATTGCCATACAAACTTTCTTGCTCTACCTTTAACCCAATCCCTTGGTGAAAAGAGCCTATTATTAATTACCGGCTTGTTATCCCTAGCCTCCCCTAGTAATTAAAAATGCATGATAAGCGGAAGCAAAATACAATTGATCGTCCTACCCCTATCCCTAGGCGGTATTAACATAATCAAGGAATTCTCCCCAGTTATGACATTATTGTACGTCCCCGTATCAATAAAGACAAACAACATCTACCGAATGAGTTAAACGGTAAAAGCATTAAATACAGTTAAAGAACCCAACAATTGATAAATAAAATATATGCAAGCATATAAAGTAAATAAGAATTTGGATATATGACAGTTTCAAAAGATTACATTGTTCCCCAATAACAAAGGGTTTAGTTCACCATAGTCATGGTGAAACTAAATGAAATATAATGGAAGAATGGAAAAGCAAACCCTAGATATGATAAAGTGGAGCCTAAGCATCCAAGAAATCTCCTCTAAAGGTGTAAAGCTGCTTTGGACGTTGTTCTCTTCCAAAAGAATTACATTTGGATTCGCAGTAGGGCTATATATAAGCCAAAAAGATAACAGAAAGATCTCAAAATCCAAAATATAAAAACAGACAACCGCACAGGCGCCAAAATTGGTCGCTCAGCGGTTTGCCTCAACACACGCCACCGCCCAGACGCCTAAAATGACCGTTGAGCGGTTTGCCTCTTGTCGCTCTAGACGCTCAGCGTCACCGCCTGGGCGCCAGACAGTACTTTTCCTTGAACTAGGATGCTCAGCGGTGGAATTTACCGCTGAGCGGTTCACAAACTCTTCTTTTCTTCCTTTTTCTCCTTCATTCTTGAGTCTATGACCTTCCTACTTCATTGCCATCTTCAATTTTCATCAAAAACCCTACAAAACAATGCAAAACAAGCATAATATCTCTAGAAACAACTTTTGACTCTCATGTGACACAACTTAAGAGTTTTACTTGATTCTAAGCTCATTTTAAGCTACAAAGGGTGTGATTTAATATCAAATTTATGCATGAAAATAACGGTTTTGAGACCATTATCAATGTCCATGACTATGTGAGATTTTACATTGAAAAGAATTTCAAAGTGAACTACAATGTCGAAGTCGACTGTGTGAGCCACGCATTCTACTGTATTAGTTGCTTTTTTGAAATTCTGTTATGCTCATGAACTACAACGGCTATATTTTTAAAAGTTAGTTGAGCATTGAAT
Source organism: Vigna reflexopilosa (assembly GCA_027742785.1). Classification (NCBI taxonomy): domain Eukaryota; kingdom Viridiplantae; phylum Streptophyta; class Magnoliopsida; order Fabales; family Fabaceae; genus Vigna; species Vigna reflexopilosa. The sequence continues at coordinate 9,663,286 of CM050928.1, read as the reverse complement.
GTTGGTCAACTGCATTGACTGAGAAATTAATTAGTTTAACTGAATTGCTGCTATTATGTCTTAACTGTTATAATTATTATAATACAGTCGACTCTATTAGTAGCATATTCGACTAACATTTTCATATTTTGTTTCAGATTGATTCTCTGGATTTTAGAGCTCCAAGAACTCATCAAGAAGACGGTTGTGATCTTGCTTGGAAGAGTTTCTGAAGGAGAACTGTATTGCGCATACTGCCTGATCATAATCTGCACAATTGAGGTGCTTCTGCATTGATCAAGAACTTGTTTGTCATCCGTGGTGATTGTTGTGATAGTTGTTACCTGTTATGACTACAGGGCTTGGACTCGTGAAGTCTAGTACACTTTGAGAATTGTTCAAAGTGGTTTTAAGATTGCAGGAGAAGGGATATCTTGCTGCAAGTCTTGCTATGTTGTTTGCCTATATTTTTGTTAGAGGGTTAGAGAGGTGTTTTATATTTTTGAGGTGGAAGTCTTCTATAAAAGCCTTGTTGTAAAAACCTTGACCATTATAGTCCAGTTGCTTCCTGGAATTGGAATGACACTGGTTGTAGGCATTGAGGCAGAACTAGTATAAAAACCTGCGTTTGAATTATCTGTCCCTATACTTTTACTTTCAGTCGACTCCATTATCTACGTAGTCTACTTTACTTTTCCGCTGCAAACGAATTTCTATAACTTGTGATTCAAGAAAGTTTATAAAGTTTTCTAATTTGCTTTAAAGATTGCGAAAAGACTCTGATTTTGAAAACTCACCAATTCACCCCCTCTCTTGGTGTTAAAACAAAGCCAACCTAATTCCCAACAATTGGCACCAAAGCTGGTTTTCATAAGATATTTGAAAAACTAGTCGACTATGTCTTTCTTTGAATCGACTATAGACTAGGGATGGATTCCTGTTTTCAAACTTTGGTGAAGGTGCTTCAACAAGCAGACCACCTCTGTTTGTTGGTGAAAATTATCCTTTTTGGAAAATTAGAATGCAAATTTTTCTTGAATCCGTGGATAAAGGAATTTGGGATGCAACTTTGAATGATCCTTTTGTACCTACTAAAACTGTTGATGATAAAACTGTTGTAAAACCCTTTACAGAATGGTCAACTGATGAAAATAGAAAAGCATAGTATGATATTAAAGCTAGAAACATTATTGCCTCTACACTAACCGTTGATAAATTTTTCAGGATATCTCAATGAAAATCTACAAAGGAAATGTGGGATGTCTTGGAGGTTACACATGAAGGCACTGATGAAGTCAAGAAAGCAAGGAAGAATTCTCTGATTCAAGAGTATGCACTTTTCAGGATGAAGGGTGGAGAGACTATCTATGAAGTCCAAGAAAAAATTAACACATATTGTTAATCACCTTATGGCTCTTGGCAAAGTGTTTGATAAAGAAGAGATCAACATCAAGATTCTTAAAAGTTTGAACAGAAATTGGAAACCAAAAGTCACTACATACTCAGAATCCAAAAATCTTACTAGCATGAAGATGGCTACCTTGTTTGGCAAGTTACGAGAACATGAATTGGAACTTGGTAGACTAAAGGATGAGGAAGAGATTGAAGAAAAGAAATCCATTGCTCTGAAAGCTACAAGCAAGAAAATCTCAAAGTCAGATAATTCAGATGCAATGATGGATGACAAAGAAATGATGACCATGATGGCAAGGAAGTTCAGTCGACTTACGAAAAATGATAGTCAACTTACTAACCATGCAGGTCACAGTAAACTAAAAAAAAGCTTCAGATCAAACATTGTCCAATGTTATGAATGTGGAAAGGAAGGACATATCAAGCTAGAATGTCCAAAATTAAAGCCAAAGCAGAAAACAAGTAGAAGGTTTCCTCAACACAAAGGAAGAAAACAAAAAGGAGCCTATATTGCTTGGGAGAATAGTGACTCGTACTCTTCAAGTGATGATGATCAAGATCAAGAAGAGGAGTCTAACATATGCTACATGGCTAGAGCAACATGGGATGATTATGACAGCGGTGCAGACATTTCAAATGAACCAATTGACGTCAGGTATGATCTGTTGTTAGACGTATTCAAAGAAGTACATGCTGAAGCAATGCGACTACAATACCAGGTTAATCAACTCAACTCTGAGAGAAGAGATTATGAGTATAGAAGTAATAACCTTGTTGCTAAAAATGAGAAACTAGAAAAGGATTTGAATGATGCCTTGTTATCTACTAAAGTGATTAAAATGGAAATTGTTACAGTAGAGAAACCAAGTGAAAAATGTCCTACACATGTTGAGAAAATAGATTACTTGACTAGCACGCTAGCCAAATTTACTCAAGGTAGAGACAATTTGAATGTTGTACTAAAATCCTTTGGCAGAGCTATACTTAGACAAGGAATTGGTTATAAAGCTCAATCTCACAGAACTAATGTGAAGAAGTTTATTGATATAAGCAAACCTGCTAGAAATGCTTGTTTTTATTGCAATTGTGTTGGTCACACTGTTAGAAACTGTTATTATAGAACTGTTGGTGTTCCTAAAGGTTTATATGTATGGAGACCAAAGGAACAAGTGAAGAGAACTAACAATCAAGGACCCGAGTTCAAATGGGTACTTGCAACCAAAACATAAATTGTTTTGTAGGTTTACAAACAGGTGCAATAGGAACTCGAGGATGAAATACACTTGATATATCAATCTTCTTGAGTGTCTACAATGGGTAATTCGTATCATTCTATTGCATCATGCATAAATTGATTGATTGTTGATGCTTGATTGCGTGTATGATTGATTGTATGTTTGATTGATTGATCTAGATTGAAAAATTGTTTTCACAATTTTTAGTCGAATGTATTATTAACTCAATCGACTACGTATGTTTTGTGAGTTGCACTCTGTCTTAATTTTTGTAAGTCTCCCTATGTCAACTCTGGTTTTACTCAAATCGACTTGAGTCTTTGTTCCTTGCAGTTATTTTTTAAAATTTTCAAAATGGGTCGTTTATGGGTTTCTATCCTTCGCGCCTTTTCTTTATAAGGGTCATTTTTGCTGTGTGATCGCACTCCTGTCTTGTCATCTTCCAAAAAATCCCTAATCCTAGAAAGAAAGTTTCAAGAATCATCTCTGCATGAGTTCTTCAAGTCGCTCTGGGTTTGAAGACAAAGAAATGGAAATCACCACCATCAGGGAACCAAATCCATTGGGATGGATCAGTGGTGAAGAGGAACAACAAAGCTTTCTGAATGGCTCTTTGAAAATAAAAGGCTTCACGTTTCCATACTGGCTAGAAAAGCAAGGTCTGTCTGGCTTCGTACAGATGAAAGGTTTACTGGTATCTTGACCTAGTCAAGGTGTTCTATCATAATCTGAGGGTAGAGAATGGCGATATATTGTCCAAGGTGAAAGGGGTTCACGTTCATCTTGATGATTTTATCTGGAACATTATGAAAAATCTACCATCTAAGGGTGTTTATTCACATTTACCCACAACTGAAATAAATACATTGCTAAGCAAGAAATGGGTATACCAAGAATGGCTGAGGTTTCCAGGTATGTACTCTACTGAAAATGTGTTTGCACATGAGGGGCTATTAAAAGAAGAAAAGATTCTTGCTCATCTCTTGGCAAAGATCATCTTACCTAGTAAAGTTACGAAGGACAGGATGACCACTAAGGATATCAAATTGTTCCTAGGATTCTTTGGATTTCATGAAATTGTTGCAATATTATGTTGCATCCATTGCATTGAATGTCTCATCCATTGCAATGAATGAATGTATCATCCATTGCAATATTTTGTTGCTTGAAACTTCCTAGGATTCTATGGATTTCATGAAATTGTTCCATTATTGGTCTAGCATCAATCATTTTGTAATTATTAAAATTACTAACCAGGAATTTCTTGCTTGATGAATCTTTAGAAATGTATTTGCTTTCAAGTTGATCCCAAAGTTCCTTTGCAGAATCCACATATTGATATATGTCAAATAAAGATTCAGACATACCATTCAGAATGTGACCATGACAAACATAATCATCATTCTCCCATTTGTTCCTTCTCCGTTGTTCCTCCAATGTCTCGGTTTTTCTTTCTTTGGGTTGGGGAGAACTTAGAACATATGCCACGTTTAGAGACGAGAGAAGGAAATGCATCTTCTTTTGCCATCGTCGGAAACCAACGCCTTCAAACTTGTCTAACTTGTGAAAGTTTGCAGATATCTCGCGAATTGTTGTCATCTTAGAGAATATATTGCTTTTAGACTATAGGAACAATTTTCCAAGAACTTAGGGAAACAAGATGAACAACAATGTAGACTTGATATATTCTTCTAGGCGTGAATACACACTTTCCTCAAAGCAATATTTCGTCCCTTATAAGAGTGGAGGGGATCACGAAATCCGCTGAGATACAAAAAAGAAATACAACGATAATACTCACTCTTAGTATTAACGTTAAACAAGAGTATGATTGTCAGGAATTGATTTGTGTGTTAAGAGAATGATCGAATAAATTTCAGTAGAGCACAGGATCCCTTTATATGGATGTTGATCAAGCATCTTTCAAATCCAAGAGATACCAGATTCTGATTAGTTACATTTCTTCATGAATAATTGTAAACCTTCATGAATGGTAACTCTTCATGAACAATTGTAACTCTTCATGAATGGTAACTTTTCATGAATAATTGTAACTCTTCATGAATCTGAAAACTGTCTCTAATACTCTTAAATTCCAACAAAGATTAGCCACATTCTGTTATTTGAACCACATTATTCTATTATCTCTAGATTTCTTATAGGCTTTGTGCTTCTTTGATTAATTTTAAGCCTGATTTTCAATAACTAAAACATTTACGTCATGCATATTGATTTTTTGTTTAATGTTTTGGATACAGGAAAGGGACAAGACTTCTGAAGAAAGAAGGACAGCGATTTGTATTATTGATGATGTTGCAGAACAGTGTCGTGACGCTGCTGTCAAGTAAAACCCCATTGTTCTGGTGGAGCTTTCTTTTTCGGTATGAACTGATAATTATGAAGGCATATGTTTATCTACTTTTTTTTCTATGCTAATTGAGCAGGTAGTATGATACACATCTGAATCTTATAATGATGAGAATTCTGAAGTCAGACAGGTTAAGATGAGGCTATCTTTGGTGGTTAGCATTTTGAATACCACTTTTATGTAGGGGTGGGCAAAATGTACTATACTGTACTGCACTATAAAAGTTTGTAGTTAACTATAATTTAGTTCAAAAAAACTACACTAAACTAAAAAATAGTTTAGAGTAACTAAACTGAACTATTTTTTAGTTCAGTTTAACTAAACTGAACTGAAAACTGTCCATGAAATCACCATGAATCAACAGTCTGCAAAACCACCCACTGTTGTCAATAACAGGCTCCACTGGATACAACTCTCCTCTTAAAAATGCCCGAGCATATAATTCACCTAGTTATATATTTCATCATAAAATTAAAAAATAAAGAAAAGAATTAAAAGCATAGCAGAAGTGATAAAATAGATCTAACACCAAAGACAATCTCAGTATGAGAGGACAATTCCCTAACACCAAAGACAATCTCAGTGTCAGCCAACTTTTTGATAGTGTTGCACTAAAGATTACATCTATAGCCCCTTCAATACATATACATGTTTATGTCAAGAAAAATAAATGCACTATCATTCAATGAGACAGCAGCGCTATGAATACTCAACCAAACAACATGTAATATGCTAATAAAATAAATAAACCACAACATATAAAACCACAAGATATACACAACTATTGTATGTTCTTCACAAGCAAGCATTTATAATTAGAATGTGGAATTTATAAACCATAAACAAATACGAAATCAAAATCGATACCTTCTTGATTTGCGTCTTGACCTTTTTTTGCTTTCCCTTATGCAGTTCAGGACTATGGGTTTTAGTAGATCCAATTCTTCCCTTTTTTGACTTAGTTATCTTCTTTCCATCTACAAAGATAAAGATTCAAATCAACATATCAAATATAAATCAACATGCATCACATTCAAATGAACAAATAATGTTATGCTTCAGCATTTTTAATAGTTGTACTTGAAACTTTCAATAGATTATTAAGAATTTAATAGTTCAAATAATATTAGTTCACATCAAGAGTAGAACTTAGTATTCTGCCTAAAGGTCAAAGGAATTCTCACCCTCATTATGTTCACCACAATTAATTATTTTAACAGTTACGCTTGGAAGTCCTTCTTCATCACCCACATTAAACAACCTGTACTTTCTCTCAAGTACATTATTTCTACATCTCTCTGCATATGAGCTTAACGAAAATGAATACTCTGAATGAAGCATACAAAGCACACCCTCTTACCCTTGGTGATATGTTAAAGGAAACCATTCACCTCGGTAGATGTTGGCTCCAGCCCTTCCTTTTGACCCTGACTAGAGAAGGTTTTCTCCCTCACCATAACTTTGTGGGTTTCCTTCAAAGAATTACACGGCCCATCATCAGCCCTAACCAACTCACCACTGAATGAATATGAACTGAATAAAAGTGGAAGCTTCATAGTATTTGAAACTAGCTCCTTCATAGTTGATGCATCTGTACTTTGTTCCTTTCTTGACAACACTCCAGCATCAATCCGACCATTCTTCTTTGTAGAACCCTTGACTTCCATTGAGGATTCACAACCCTCTAGAGATTTCATTTTCCTACCACTCCCCGTGACAATTTTCTATCTACCTTCACATTATTAGATTCATTTAGTGACATGTAAAAACTTTTTGCATCATCCAGATGAACAAGACCAGGAATGCTATCTCTGGCACGCATTTCCTTTATAGTTAATTCAATGATACTTTTAGAAAGTGGTGACAATAGCTAAATCTTTCTTCTCAAGTTAGTGTTGGATATGCTCATTGAATGTTTTCTATGGTCATCTCTTGCACTGTTTAATGTTTACTACCCTGCAAGAATTGAATGCTTAACGTAGAAATGAGAATAAGCACTCATATTAGTTCACTTCTTCCAACCCATCCTTACCATCTTATTAGTGTTTTCTTTAATCTTTGTTCCAATTAATTACGCATCATCATTTACACAATTACATCTGATTATGAACATTAGCAACATTACTACCGCATTTGGAATAAAATCTAAGGCCAACAAATACAAACTAAAAGCATACAACCACTTAATGATTCCCCAAAATCCACACAGATTTCTCCTAAACTCTATCCTGCTTCAATCAAAACAAACTAATTATCCAATGTCACCCTTGAAAGCCTGTCTAAACACGGAGTTGACATAAAAAACAGAGTTAACCAATGTACCCAATGGACAAAAAGCAAAAAGATCATATAAAACCCTTCCAAAGCAACAATCTTTCATTAGTTTCCATCAAATTCCTCATAAAAAAGTCTAAGCTTTGAACAACATACAACACTAAAACATAAATAGTTTTGAAAGAAACCTAAAATTAACGAAGAAGATAAACACAACATAGCATGAGTCATTGACCCCTCTCTTTATCAATTAATCTAGAACTCTAGGCTAGAGAGTCTACCCTTATCCAAATAAAGCAAATAAAATTAAATCTTCTTAAACAATTAAATCTCTCACAAAATCTAAAAGAAAATCAATTGTTACCCACTGGTTTCATCCAGAGGAATACACCCTCATGTGCATCACTTTCCAATTTTACTTATCCCTTTTGAAAGGGTAAAGAAAAACATTCGTACCTTTGGTTGCAGAGTAATATGCCTTTGCTTCTCGCTAAAAAAGAAGTGTCCTCAAAACCTTCCTTCGACAGTTCGGCAATGGCGGCAAAGCCTTCGACAACAACGAGCCTTCGACATCGACGAGCCTTCGACATCGACGAGTCTTCACCGGCGGCAACCTTCCACAGTGGCAAACCTTTCACGGTGGCAAACCTTCCATGGCGGCGAGTCTTAAGGGCGGCGAGTCTTAAGGGTCGCGAGCCTTCAACCGTGCAAGCCTTTGACATACTGTGAAAGGAACGTAATGAGGCAGAGAGAAAATTTCGATCCAAATATGAAACCTAAATCACGGTACAGTACAGTGAACTGTATTAGAAGTAAAGTAAGTTTAGTATACTTAAACTGAATTATTAAATAGTTAATTAGGTTTTAGTAAAAATAGTTTAAGGTTTTTTTCGGTATAAAAGAGTTCGGATAAATTACAGTTCACAGTTTTTAAGTAAACTGTGGCCAGCCCTACTTTTATGGTGTAAAGCTTAGCTCTTTGATTGTTTGTTGGCATTCTCTCACATTTTCACAGGCTGCTTTATGGCCTTGGTGTTTGTGCAGAGTTAGGTGGATCTGTGTTCAAACAACTGCTTAGAGGTACTGCTTGATACATTAATAGACTAAGAAAAAGCTCTATTTCATTGAGTAATAAGTAACTGTTTTATTGCATAGGCTCTTTCAAGAAAAAGCAAAGTATTTGAGTTTCGAAACTACTAATTTAAATTTTTTAAGGACATGTTTCCAGCGGTGTTGTAGGCTTTATAGTTGAAAATGGATATATAATTTGTGTTGTAGCATGTATCTGAATGTAGTTATAAAGACTCCATGAGAATGTATGTACTTGCTAAGTTGATTTAATCAAAAGTGGAGAATGATATAGAAGAAATGATGGCTAGACTGTTAGGCAATACAAGTAATGCAGTTGCTCCATGATCATTTGTTGCATACTGTCTAGTTATGATTTAATTTGCCGGGATATTGAAAGATAAGGAAAGCTTCGCCCCTGTATATAAACATTTAAGAAGATTATAATGGAGTAATTTGTAGATCGTCAATTTGGTTTCCTTACATGGTTTGCCACCCATGTGGGTTGGGGTCAAAAAAAAGTCTACAGAACTAAAAAAAATCCATAAAAAGAAGTACGCATAAGAACGCATGGTTTTTTTTAGAAAAAAATATTCATTTTAATAAAAAAAATAAAATTAATTCTCAAATCTTTATCATGGTATGATAAAAGAATCTCATCCAATTATGCACCATAACCCCTACGCCACATTAGGATACACGTTTTCATCAAGTTTCAAGTTCTTATAAATTTCTCATAATCAAGTGTACATATAATTATTTAGAATAATTAGAAGATCTGTTTAAATATATACCTAATAAAGTATAAATTTATTATATATATATATATATATATATATATATATATATATATATATATATATTTTGTTTCTATCAAATAATAAACCAGATTTCGTAGCCATGAATACTTTAGTCTTATATTTATTGATATGATTCAATTTTCTGTAATTTGTATTATATTCCCATTTGTATTCAACCAATTATATCAATGCAAAGACACTCCATGCTTTAATTAAAAGAAATTTACTTTTTAAATGATTGTTTCAAGAAAAAATAAATAACTGAAAGATTAAAGAACATGTCAATTCATTGCCGTATAAAATAGTTTAACAATTAACTTTCTAAAACTATATTTTAGTTTAAGAAAGTTGGATTCTACCTTCGGATTTTTTTTATAAAAATGTTCAAAAACCATTTTTGAAAAATATTGTTGGAAGAAACCAAAACAGAAAAGGGAGAAAGTAATACTCAGACAAAGAGAATAACGAAGTTTTTAGAGGAAATTAGAATTTAGTTCTATATTCACCACCCTTCCAATCATTATGATATGTTTATATAACAGCATACATGCTACACGAAAATGTAAAAAGGCAAAGGAATAAAGTTTGTTAGGATTCCAAGGTGTGACCAAATCCTTCTAGAACCTTAACGCTGCCAACTCGTCAATCAGTCACGTAATCGTTGAGGTGTGTGGGTTTCCTTCTGATTCCTTTGGGTAATTCTCCCCTCTCAATGTTTTCCTGATCCTGTGTTGGGCCCTGAGGTTCTTCATCAATAATAATGGGCCTAACTTCTCCTTCCTCTTGAAGAGGCAGCTTGTCCTCAAGGTGAAATTGGGCCTGGATTTGGGACCAAAGTTCCCAGCGAGCCTCTTTTAAAGGTAAACCCTGTCAGTGTATGAGTACTAATTGTTGGGGATTATCATGATCCTCAGACATATTCCAATCCAAAATAGTAGGGATAAGGACAGGTTGGTTGTCCACGATTTCTGGAGGAAGGTCAAGTGGCGGTGGTGAGGGAGTTGGCCCGTGATGTTGTCGAAGAAGACTCACATGGAAAACATTGTGAATTTGTGCTAAAGTAGGGAGGTCTAGTTTATAGGCCACCTCACCTATTTTCTCCAAAATTTTGAATGGTCCAAAAAACCTTTTTTGTAGTTTACCAAGGTATGGACCTGTAACTGAGTGTTGACGACGTGGACGAAGGCGCACGTAAACCCAATCCCCAATTGAAAATTGAAGATCCAGACGATGCAAGTCTGCCCATCATTTCATCGTGTCTTGAGCCTTCTTTAGATTGGAATGCAGTTTTTGGAGAATGACATCCCTATATGAGATTTCAAACTGAACTGCAGCATTAGAAGTGTCAATGTTCAATAGGTGAGGAATGCTCGGGGGAGGATGACCGAACATGACTTCAAAGGGGGTAAAGTCGGTCGAAGCATTTTTGGTGGTGTTGAAGCACCACTCTGCCCAAGGAAGAAACTTACCCCAAGAGGAGGGATGGTAGTGCACGAAGAAACGTAAATAGTGCTGCAGCACTTTATTGGCAACCTCGGTTTGACCGTCAGTTTGAGGATGGTATGCGGTGGACATTCTCTCCCACTAAGGCGAAATAACTCCCTCCAGAACTGGCTCAAAAAAATGGTGTCGCGATAAGAGATCATGCTACGAGGAAGATCGTGTAACTTGCCTACCATGTGTACAAATAATTCAGCAACTTGGGCAACAGAGAATGAATGTGGTAATGTGCCGAAATGCTCTCCTTTAGAGAAGCGATCAACTACCACCAGAATGGTACTCTGTCCTTGATATGGTGGCAGACCGATAATAAAATCCAAGGATAAATCCTCCCAGCAATGAGTAGGTGGAGGAATTGGATGTAACAACCCCGGTGGACGTTGAGTGGGTATCTTAGTCTGCTGGCATGTGGTACATTGGTTCACAAAAGTCTGCACATCCTTCCTCATGTGTTCCCAGTGGAAATTTGCTTGAAGTTTGGACAGTGTGCGGGTGATCCCTGGATGACCTGCTAAAGGAGTAGAGTGAAATTCTTGTAACAACAGGGGAATCATGCTACAAGATTGAGGCAACCACAGTTTCCCTTTGAAGAGTATAAAATCATCGTGCAAGGAATACTCAGGGAAGGATAATGGTGATGCTGCAAGCTTCCCTTTAAAATCCAAGAATTCTTTATCTGCACTAAGAGAAGACTTGAGATCTTGTAAAAAATCCAATTGTGTGACGAAAATAATAAACAGGGAAAGTACATGAGTAGAGGGAGTTTGCGGTACTCTAGAGAGTGCATCAACAACGGTATTAGTTTTTCCTGGTTTATAGTGAATTTCAAAATCATATCCAAGCAACTTTGCCACATATGATTGCTGATCGGGAGTTTGAACCGCTTGGGATAGCAAGTCCCTGATGGATTGTTGATCGGTATAAATAATGAAATGACGACCCAACAAGTACTGACACCATTTCTGTACCGTAGAGGTGATGGCACACAACTCCCTGATGTAGGTGGATGAATTTCTCAATTTAGGACAGAATTGCTTCCTAAAGAAGAAAATAGGGTGGCCTTGTTGTGATAGGATTGCGCCCATTCCAGTTCCAGAGGCATCTGTTTGTATAGTGAAGGCTAAATCAAAACGAGGCAAAGCCAACACCGGAACACTAATGAGATGGGCCAAAGCGTTGATAAAACCCCGTAAGGCCAAGGAACCCAGGAATAGACTTCAAATTCGATGGGATGGGCCAATCGATAACTGCCGTTATTTTAGATGGGTCCAGACAAACTCCTGTAGAGGACACCACAAGCCCCAAGTACTGGATGGACTGTTGACCGATCGAACATTTAGAACCCTTAAGGTGGAAACAATGATCCAATAGAAGCTTGAAGGTTGTCTCGAGATGAGCCACATGATCATCCAGTGTGGAGCTGTAGACGAGTATGTCGTCGAAGAAAACGATGATAAAGCATCGAAGGTATGGTCGGAAGAGGTTGTTCATGGTAGATTGGAAGGTGGAAGGAGCATTACACAAGCCGAAGGGCATGACCTTGAATTCCAAATGACCATTGTGAGTTCTAAATGCTGTTTTTTCTACATCCGATGGTAGCATCAAAATCTGATGAAACCCGGAGAAGAGATCCAACTTGGAAAACCAAGATGCATGTCCCAGTTCATCCAGTAATTCGTCGACTGTAGGAATGGGAAATTTGTCCTTGACGGTAGCGGCGTTAAGAGCCCGATAATCAACACAGAAACTCCATGTGCCATCTTTCTTTTTAAGGAGAAGGACTGGTGAAGAAAACAGACTTGTACTGGGTGTAATGAACCCTGATGCCAACATTTTCTGAACCTGAGATTCAATTTCCTCCTTTTGGAATTGTGGGTAACGGTAGGGGCAAACGAAAATAGGCGACATGTTGGGAAGGAGGTTGATGGCATGGTCAGTTTGGCGAGATGGGGGAAGTGATGTGGGTGTAGAGAAGAGGGTTGAGTATTGCTGAATTAGTTGTTGTAGTTGAGAAATGGTGGATGTTGGTATACCTGCGATTGACGAAGCAGTGGTGGGAAAAGAGGATGAGGTGATAGGTTTAGGTAAGGGTTCTAAAGTAAGCTGAAATAAGGCTTCAACACGGTTTGTTTGTTGGAGGCGTCTGAGCTGATGGGCAGTGATGGGTGAGGGATTTGGGCTTTGTTCGCCTTTTAGCTCTACCATTTTATTTTCCCACATAAATCTCATGAAGCGTCCATTGTAGTCCATGATGAAGGTGCTGATCTGTGAAAGCCACTAGACACCCAAGATAAGATTTGTTCCAGAATGATCAAGAGGGTATAGATCCATGGGAAAAAGAAGGGATGCAATAGTGACTTGGGCCTGCGGGCAAAAAGATGTGCAAGGTAAAAAATCCCCATTACCGACCATCACACGTAAGGGGCTTGGAGTGGGCTCCAGGGGAAGATTTAGAAAATGGGCCACTCTGGATTGGATAAAATTATGCGTTGCCCCACTATCCACCATAATTTGAACCTCATATCCGCCTATGGATCCACTGATCCAGAATGTCTTGGGGATCCACTGACCCGAGAAGGAATGTAAACTGATGAGACTCGCTTCTAAAGGAGTATCATTAGGGGGATCAGCAATATCGGTGAGTGGATCGGGGGACTCCTCGTCATCAGCCACTGTGAGGAGAAGAAACTGGGATTTCCAGCGATGGCCTCGCGTGTATTTCTCATCGCAGTTGTAGAAAAGGTTTTTTTCTCTATGGGCTTGCATTTCGGCCTCCGTAAGTCTCCGGATAGGTAATTTGGATGTGGGTGTTGGAAGAAGAGGGGCAAGGGGTTTCGGGTTAGGGGCGGCGGTAGATGGGATGTGAGTTTGGCGTGGTCGGGAGAATCTGGAAAAGGGTGGTGATGATACTTTGTTTTTATCATCATGGAGTTTCACAAATGCCACAGCTTGGGGCATATCGGGAGGTTGGAGAGCAGTAACCTCGCGTCAGAGGTGAGGGTTGAGACCGGAAACGAAATAGCTAAGGTAGAAGTTAGGGGGATACCCAGAGATCTGATTAGCAAGGGATTCAAACTCAGAGATGTACTCTTGAAGGGATCGAGTCTGTGAGAGCTTGCAAAGAGCCGCAATGGGATCCTCAAACTTGGAGGGCGCAAAACGCAGCTCCAAGGCTCTAAGGAAGGCTTCCCACGAGGTTAGGAGACTGTTGTTGTCCATCCATTGATACCAAGCTAAGGCGGGGCCCTCAAGGTAGAATGATGCTATTTAGGTTCTTTGATCTGGTGGTTATCAAAAAACTGGGTGATCTTAAAGATCCACCCCAGTCCATCCTCCTCGTTGAATGAAGGAAAGTCAAATTTGAGAGGGCATGGAGACGGTGAGGGAGAAGGTGAAGGGGATGAGGAAATTTTGGATTCGAGAATAGAAGTGCGGGTAACGATGTCATGAAGGGTATTAGAAAAATTAGCCTGAAAAAGGAGGATCTGTTCCAACTTTTTGTCAAGATGGGAGATGGCGTCGGGGTGGGAAGCCATGGGAGAGAGACTCTCAACGAAAGCACCAAAATGGAAGAAACCAAAACAGAAAAAGGAGAAAGTAATACTCAGACAGAGAGAATAACAGAGTTTTTTTAGAGGAAATCAGAATTTAGTTCTATATTCACCTCCCTTCCAATCATTATGATATGTTTATATAACAACATACATGCTACGCGAAAATGTAAAAAGGCAAAGGAATAAAGTTTGCTAGGATCCCAAGGTGTGACCAAATCCTTCTAGAACCTTAACGTTGCCAACTCATCAATCAGTCACGTAATCGTTGAGGTGTGTGGGTTTCCTTCTTATTCTTTTGGGTAATTCTTCCCTCTCAATGTTTTCATGATCCTGTGTTGGACCCTGAGGTTCTTCATAAGTAATAATGGGTCTAATAATTGTTTACTAAAAATATTATTTATTTATTAAATACATATTAGAAAAAGTAACAATAACTCACCTAGACCCTCTTTAAAAAAAATATTAATAAAAGTGATCAATAAATAACTAAGAACATAATCATAATAAATATTGAAAAATTAAAAAAAAAAAAACATTCGGTCAAACATTTATTATGTTATATATTTCCACTTATAGGATTAATGATAAGTTGCAATAAGTTATTTATAATTCAAAAAACTATTAATAATTTTTTATAATAATAATAATAATAATAATAATAATAAATAACAATAATGTTGTTTAAATTTATTACTATAAGATGTCGTTGATCAAAATAGAATTTTATTTAAATTTTCGAGTTTCAATTTATTCAAAAATTTTATGATTAAATTATTCATATTAGATATATCAACTAAAATCTACATGTAAATAATTTTCACATTAATATTGAATTATGATTTATTTTTAATAAGTTAAAAGTTAATAATTAATATTAAATTAAATATTTTAAAAAATATTAATTCAATATCTAATTAAACATTTTTAAATAAATAATACTTTTAATGGATATATTTTTAGGAAAAATAAATTTCATATTAGAAAAAGTAACAATAACTTATACCCTCTTTAAAAAATAATAATAAATAATTAAGAAAATAATCAAATTATAGTTATAAATACTACACCGCTACAATGAAAAATACACCAAAAAATTATGGTTATAAATACTATACCGAAAAAATTAATAAGTGATCAGTAAATAATTAAAAAATAAACAAATTCATAATTTTTCTGAAATTGAATTTTTAACATAAAAAATAATTTCACATTTTTTCTTAAATTAAAAAATATATAAAATCTAATGATATAAAAAATTTGAGTCTTAAATAACTAAATTATGAATTTGTGAAAAAGTAAACAGGTTTAAAAATTAAAGTAAACATAAGTTTATTTAGTGGGACTAAACCCACTTTAACCCTGACCCCAACCCACTTGAGAAAGGGTTTGGGGGGTTGGGGCTTTTGAAAGAATGGGTTAGGGCTATCCCATGGGACATGGGTCAAATTGACACCTCTAGTAATTTGGTTATTAATCTGAATATAAACATTTAAGAAGATTATAATGGAGTTATTTGGTTATTAATCTGAGATAAATTTTATTTCTCAATACAATGACTATAAGTTCAAGAAAAGCCAAGAAAAGTCACCAGACGATAAAATAGTATAGCAAACGATACATCAGAAGATGCATAAGATGAATCATTAGACAAAACATCTAAATAGCATTTGATGTTGTACAAGAAGAATGTTAACCAATTAGAGAAAACTCAATGGAGAGACTATTGAAGTAATAATAGCAAAGAAACAAAGGAGTGCAACAAGATCAAGCTCAAAACACAAATGGTTATAATATCTTAGGTAGAACCAAAGAATGTAAAGGAGGCCCTGGAAGACAAAATTTGGATAAAGGTTACACAAGAATAAGTTGATCAATTTGAGAAAAGTGAAGTATGAATGATAACATTGTCATTGAAACAATCATATTAATACTACTCAACTATAAATTTTTCAGTATTGCTAAGATAATAGCCAAAAGATTAGATTTGGTAAAGATAATCCAAATTTGTATCCAAACGAACTCAAAATTGATCACTAATGAATTAGTTCATACAAAATCTATAAAATAAGGATTAACTTGGATTTTATAGCCATAAGCTTTTGGTCATGGAATTGTCTAGCTTTCTCTAGTAGAACATTGAGTTATCATAGGTCGTGAGTCTAATCTTTTCTAGTTCTTGCTATTGAAATAGACGAGTCCCCATAACCAATGACGTTTTGGTGATAAAAAACAATCACTCTACCATACAAGTAAGCCTTTGGTTATAAGTAAAGTTGTGTTAGATGACAAAGATAAAATGTCTAACAGATATAATTAAGTAAGTTGGATGCTTAATACTTATGATTATGTATGCTCAATTGCTAATATTCAAATGTTATGCATGTTACTGTAAGTTGGAAGTCTAGTATATGTAAAGGGTAAGTCTTAATTAACATTAAATGATTTACAGTGTTAGACGAGTACAAATCTTGTGTTCACTAGGTTTAAAGCATTATACAACCCAAGTCTCTAGACAACCTAAGTCATTAAAAACGTAATATGTTAGATGACTAAGGTGTTAGACGACTCAAAAGTTAGACAACCTAAGGCAGATTAAGCTATTAGATGACTAAGGCATTAGACAACCTCAATAGTTAAAATAACTCTAGAACTTTGATAGTCCAATTATCTCCAATTGATCTTGCAAATTGATATATTGATCTAAGTGTTTAAATAGAGAATTAATGATATGAGATTTGCGTTTATGTGTGATAATTGCATTATGAAAGAAGAAAGTTTTCTGAATCAAATAGTCAAGCAATATGAGACTAAAAAACACTCTATATGATTGATGAATGAAATGTTTTATTGATTGAATGATGTTATTCTTTTAATGACTCAAAGGCAGAATCAAGTTGTGCAAAGTTTAATTAACATGACAATTGTGAATGTTGAAGCAAGATTAGAATTCAAATCAGGTCTAAGCTCAATAATAAAAGGAAAGACAACATCTTGAAGAACATAAGTTGACTTAAATTTGAAGTATTGAAGAATGACATTGAAGTTTCAAGTTGAAAATCAAAGGATTCAAGTCATTCCATATCAAGAATTGATCAAGTCATTCAAATGTAACATCTATATAAAGGATTCAAAGACTTACGTGAAGAACAAAAAATAAAAGTTTTAAGAAAATCTCGTATCATTATTGATTATTAAATAAGGATGAGAGCTTACAAATTGTACATCCTTCGCTAAGTGAAGTTGTAACTTATGAGTTGTATTATACACTTTTGTTGTGAGAGTATTGTTTTATTTTTCATTGTTATTGAGAGTTATTTCTCTCAAGGAGATATTTTGTAACACCCTTGGGTTTTTGAGGATAAGTGTAGTTTTGCCTCGCTGGGAGACCAAAATACATTGTCTAAGTAAGTTACCGCGCTTCTGGAAGAGAATTTGCCACTTAGGATGCTTTCGGTGATAGAGAGAGTTTAAACTTGAAACTTTTCAATGATGAAATAGCTCTCTTAACTCAAGGATTTTGCAATCTCGAAAAACCAAATTTTCTTGATAGCCTAGCCTCATTACAAGACTTGGAAAAGTCCTTGTGATGGTATTTGCATGTAAGGATTTTTATTGTTTTAGATACATGGCAATATTGTTTAATGTGGCATATGAATAGTAAAGAGTGGAGTGATTCCTTAAACACTTGAGTGATTGAGTGAAACACTTGCTTGGTAAGAATTGTTGAAATCCAGGTTTACATCTATGCTTAGTGGATTGATCGTTCATGAATAAAACATCTGTTGGGAAATATTGAAGTAGGTGAACTAGATTGGATTGAAAGCATGCTTGCATTTTGGTATGATTCCACTAAAAATCTGAATTGGAAAATAACTTGTCATGAAGAAAAGGTTTTGAAAAGTGTAGAACTATTTGATGAAAAATTGGAAGGCCAAGTCTTGTTTTGTTTTGCTTGAGGACAAGAAAAGTTTTAAGTTTGGGGTTGTGATAACGGTCTCATAACCGTTATTTTCATGCATAAATTTGATATTAAATCACACCCTTTGTAGCTTAAAATGAGCTTAGAATCAAGTAAAACTCTTAAGTTATGTTACATGAGAGTCAAAAGTTGTTTTTAGAGATATTATGCTTGTTTTGCATTGTTTTGTAGGATTTTTGATGAAAATTGAAGATGGCAATGAAGTAGGAAGGTCATAGACTCCATAATGAAGGAGAAAAAGGAAGAAAAGAAGAGTCTGTGAACCGCTCAACGGTAAATTTCACCGCTGAGCGTCCTAGTGCAAGGAAAAGTTGTTGTCTGGCGCCCAGGCGGTGACGCTGAGCGTCCAGAGCGACAAGAGGCAAACCGCTCAGCGGTCATTTTAGGCGCCTGGGCGGTTGTCTATTTTTATATTTTGGATTTTGAGATCTTTCTGTTATCTTTTTGGCTTATATATAGCCGTAATGCGAATCCAAATGTAATTCTTTTGGTAGAGAACAACGTCCACAACAGTTCTACACCTTTGGAGGAGATTTCTTGGATGCTTAGGCTCCACTTTATCAATTCTAGGATTTGCTTTTCCATTCTTCCATTTAGTTCATCTAGTTTCACCATGATTATGGTGAACTAAACCCTTAGTTGTTGGGGAACAATGTAATCTTTTGAAACTCTCATATATTGAAATTTTTGTTTACTTTATATGCTTGCATATGCTTGATTTATCAATTGTTGGGATCTTTACCTTTGTTTAATGCTTTTACCATTTAACTCATTCGGTAGATGTTGTTTGTCTTTATTGATACGGGAACGTACAGTAATGTCATGAACTGGGGAGAATTCCTTGATTATGTTAATACCGCCTAGGGATAGGGGTAGGACGATCAATTGTATTTTGCTTCCGCTTATTATGCATTATTAGTTACTAGGGGAGGCTAGGGATAGCAAGCCGGTAATTAGTAATAGGCTCTTTTCACCAAGGGATTGGGTTAAGGGTAGACCAAGAAAGTTTGCATGGCAATATGATAAATAAGCAAAGTAAATAAGAAGAGTAAATATATGAGGGCGGATAAGATGAAATTGTAACCCCCAACAACCTCATTCATTCATAGTTTCTCTTAGTCAATTGAATTCTTGCATTTGCATGTTTATTTCTGTTTTGTATTCAAACCATTCAAATTATTTTCTTTTACTCAAGTCTTAAACGATTAGTTTACACGAAAGATAACGCCTTAAGAGTCCTCCAGGAAGAACGATATTGGGATTACCGATTATTATTACTTGATACGATCTGGTACACTTGCCAGGGGTTTAACATCTACACCGTAAATAAGTTATCTTACTGAAAGGGAAGAGCTAAGGAAAAAGAAATATGGTTCACAATATGTTTAATGTTCAAAAAATTTTGAGATATAAAATAAAACGTTGAAGCCCCGATGTCTTTGACGTTTCCTGGTGCGCTTTAAAATATTATTTTAATTTCATATTAAAAAAATAATAATAATTTATGAGAATTGAGTTTTAGTTATATATCGCAATAATTAAAATCATAATAAATATTATTATATTATTAAAAGGTATGTGAAATGAATGGTTTTTTTTAAATTCGAACTAAAAGATAGGTATGATTATACTAAAAGAATTTAATTGATTTTTAAAAAATAATACTTGAAATTTCAAAAACGATTAAGTTGAGTGATAAACTGAAGGTTAAGATAGATTATTGTTTACAAAAATTGAGATAGGTTAGTTAGTAGAAAAGATTGAGACAAGTTAACAATTGAAATGCATCAAACCAATAGCCAAAGATCGAGAAGAGATAGTGTGTATCGAGAGTAATCAGGTTTTATCGAAGTACAAGACTCGTCCTGAGTTAAAGGTCAAGACAAACCGATCTCAGCCAAAAATTAAGATAGAATGGGTTGGGTCGAAGATTAAGGCAGGTTAAGTTTGATTAATGGTCGAGACTGGTTGACCCTATAAATTAATGTTGGGATAGGTGATTCAGACTAAAGGTCGAGACAGACTAACATAAGTATAAGTTGAAGGTCGATCGAATGTCATTGGACTTTCTTTTAGGGTTTCTTAGGTGCCTTAAACATTTATACTTGTATGTAGGGCACCAAATATATATGTAGCCACTTTGAAAATCATAATATTCATTTGCATTTTGGTTATTGGTTTAGAACTTTGATTCTTATAAAGATTAACATCTTTGTTTCAATTCTTCTGTTACTTATCAACCTGCTAGATTGTGGTGTCTCCAAGCAAATAGTTGAGACGGCCAGGCCAAGTCATCATTGAAATTAGGCAGAATTAGACCACAACCAAAATTTTGTTAAGGACCATGATATGTTAACAACTTTTTGACAATATACAATGTATCACTATTTTATTGGTCTGTATATTTGAAACGGACCAATCACCAGCAACTACATAAGCGGTTATAAAAAGTCAAATATACAAAGTCCATAACGAAGATAAAAATTCAAATGAACTCTTAGAACAAAAATTTGGTCACATTAAAAAAAATTACTTTGAAAATTTTAATAGTTATAATAAGTTATTAGAATAAATGATTATGATATCAAAAAATTACTATAATTAACATTATTAAAAAAAGAAATTTGAACTCTCTCATGCATTATTTCTATGTTTTTTTAGTATTTTAACAAACGTGTGATCAATATCCAGCGACGTCATTAATGTCACCATAAATAATCATTAAAAGCTCGTTTGCACTTCTAAATTTATAACGCTTTGAATCGATTAATTATTATTTAGAATCGATTATATTAACTTAGAAAAATTTAAAGTGGAATTATATAAATACAAATGGGCACATCAAACATTTTAACTTCGATCCCTCCGAATCTCACCTCGATAATTGAAAAGTACACAATTTCTTGGGGGCAGGTAGTCAATTTATTATTGCATGATCAAACAAAATATATTAACTTTTCCTTATTGATGTATGAACGTCAAATGTGGAAGGGCTTCAACGTCCATACCACATGGTGTTAGTCAATATTAAGCATTATTACACGATGTACATTACACGATGTACATCATCGGTTCATCTATAAATATAGCTACTAAGCATAATTACACGATGTACGTACGTTCATCTATAAATATGGCTTGAATATCACGTAATGACTAGCTTCCTGTTTCCGTATTGAAAATATTAGGATTCATGTTTTTTTATCCCTTAGCCCTTTTCATTTCCTTAGATTTCGAAACATGTGTGTTCTTCAAATTCCAATTTGCTTACTTGAATTTGAAAGTACCGCATTCAGGCCTCAGTGCATATGAAAGTGGACTTTCAAATTGAAGTCAACAAAATGCTTTTTATATTACAGAAATGGTTAAGTTATCTTACTGAAAGGAAAGTGCCGAGGGAAAAGAAATATGGTTCACAATATGTTTAATGCTAAAACAATTTTGAGAACTAATATAATGATATAAAAAAGTTGTTCAACTTCATCCTTTAACAATGTATGATTCATTTTTTAAATGTCTTGGAGTTGTTTTCTACCATTAGAATTCAGAGCTATCTGATTTCCTATGGTGGAAACAACTTCAAAATATTTTAAATTTATACAGTTGACGTCGAATATTGAGTACATTCGATGCAAAACTTGGAGATTCACGTCAATTTTTTGAGATAACGGACGTCCTGTACCTTAGAGGATTTCAAAATGAAATCCAATTTACCAAAACACAACATCTAAAATGAAGACTGAAGATGATAGAATACATTATAACCAAAAATAGGAAGTAAAAAAAATTAAAAAACAAGCAAAATAATGGAGAATGTTTTTGAAATTCATAAATTTTAACATTTTCCTCTGGTTTTCCACCATGCCTTCATGGATAACAAAGAAATGACTTCGTTTAGAGGAGGAATTGAAGGAAAACCAAAGGAAATAGTTAATGAATTTGGTTGCGAAAGTTATGTAGGATAGGTTTTCAAAGGGTCTAATTAAAATTCATAAGTGTTAGCATTTTCCTCTATTTTAGCCCTTTGCCTTCATGGATAACAAAGAAATGTCTTCGTTTAGTGAAGGGAAAGAACTAAAACAAATGAAAAAATTCAACATGAATTTGATTACCAAAGTTATGTAGGGTAGGTTTTCAAAGGGTCTACTCGAAATTCATAACTGTTAACATTTTCCTCTGTTTTAGCCCTTTGCCTTCATGGTTAACAAAGAAATGACTTCGTTTAGTAAAGGGAAAGAATTGAAAAAGATAAAAAAATTTAACATGAATTTGATTACTGAAGTTATGTAGAGTAGGTTTTCAAAGGGTCTACTTGAAATTCATAAGTGTTAACATTTTCCTCTTCTTTTCCACTATGCCTTCATCGTTGACAAAGAAATGTCTTCGTTTAGTAAAGGAATTAATGGAAAAGAAAAGGAAAAAGTTAACATGAATTTGGTTATAGAAGTTATGTAGGATAGGTTTTCAAAGGGTCAAATTGAAATTCATTAGTATTAACATTTTCCTCTAGTTTTCTAGCATGCCTTCATCGTTAACAAAGAAATGTCTTCATTTAGTGAAGGAATTGATGGAAAAGCGAAGGAAAAAGTTAACATGAATTTGGTTAGGGAAGGTTTTCAAATGGTACAACTTGAAATGCAATCCAAATTTGTAACCTATTTCTTTGGTTACTCCCTTTCTTTTTAATTTTTCTTTTAATCCAATATTAAACGTCGAATGCAATGACGGTTGACGTTGTATTTGCAATAGAACGTCAAAGGATTTGAAAGCGTTGACATGATGGGAATTTGAGTGGTTGGCACCATTAATTGTGTGCACCAATATTACGTTGAATTCTATAGGGCTATGACGTTTTCTATTTCATCAAGAAGCTAAAGGTCGCTCCAATTTTTTTTTTCTTTTAAACCCTCACTTTAACGTCCAGACTCATAGATCTTCGATGTATTTTTCGTCAACAAGGAAGTCATATCAGTAGCAAGCAGGTCATATCAGTATCCAAAGAGAACTTTTACTTTTTCTCTGAATGATGTTTGAACGTCGAAGTTGGAAAATATTTGACCTTAAAGAGCTATGAGGAAACAAAAGAAAAAATGTTAACAGAGTGGCATATAACGCCAAAATTTTATAAGTGGAGGTCTAGATCAAGGATCCATAATTGTAATTATAGAAATGGACTTGATCTTTGACGTCAAATTTTGCATTAAATGACGTAATATTCCTTCTTTCTGATTTTTCTTCTTTTAAAACGTCATTTATTTGTAGAGTTCGATATAAAAAAATTCATGGATTTCAAAAAAACTCTCATTTCAAGTAAAGAAATCAAATGACATAGTTTTAAACATTAATCACTCAGCTTTATAAATAAAACACACTTTAACATTACCAAATTACAATACAGCAAGTTGTATGGAGAGATCAACCAAGTTTGATCAACTTACATATTACAATTACATTGAAAACACATATAACAAAGACCATCCCCAGTAACACCTTCAACCACTTTTCCAACATAACAACATTTTTCTCTAAACAAGCTATTTTCATCTTTTCATCATCACCTTCTTCCATCTTCATCACTTTGTTCCATCATCATCAAACATCCACCTGCTCGTTCATTTCTTCCACTTCTACTCCTTTCTTCTACATACAACACATTTCCTTCTTCTATTGCTTCTTCACTACACCAGTGAAACAAGTTGCAGTCAACGAAATCTTCGCCCCCACCCTGTTGAATGACAAAAGGCACACTCCCTCGTCAAAACCCACATAATTAAACAAATATTTATGCTTATATTAAACTGACCTTGAAGTTCGGGCAACCCCAGAATCATTTGCCCTTGTTTTTAGGGGTTCTCGCAATGCATAAAACTACAATGTGTCCACAGAAGCAAGTGGGTTTTACACCCAACCTCCTAACACTGGCACTACTGTGTTGGAAGTCCGACCCCAAACACTTACAAGACGAAGATGAACGAAACATTTCCTCAATTGCACAGTGCTTCGAGAACCCCTTCTTCCCCAAGATGAACACGAACATAAAACACTTTGGATCACATTGAATTTAATGCACAATGCCACGTTAAGAAAAAAACAAATTACATGTCAGCTCATGTTAACATTAGAAAAAACTTGAGGACCAACGAGGGTTAAAACCAAACAAAAACATAAGAAAAGCATAATAACACCAAATATAGGAAAAATATGAAAATATAATCACAAAAAGTATATACTAAAGATTCAAACAGAGTTCAAACATAGAAAAATATTCTAAAATATATTTAAATATTACATTAATTTAAGAAAAATAAACTAAAATGGACTTTTCTTCCTAATCTGAGCCATATGTCTCCATAGACTCATCTTTTGTTGTGTCGTCTTCATCATCAGATTCACTTGTTGAGGTTTCAACTAAACTGTCTTCACGTAATTTGTTGTGAATCATGATCAAAGAATTTTCAACATTTGAAATTCTTGTTGAAAGCCTTCAAAATTGATCCCCAACAAATCTTTCAAACTCAGTGTGTGGAGTGAAGGTAGGAGGAGTTTTGTCAACATCCTTAAACACCCAACCATCTTTTGTTTTCTTTAGACCATTAAAGGTCAATGTCGTTTTTCCTATTTCATTTGATTTGGTGCATCCAAATTTTTTTTCACCAATAAGATCAACTTGATGATGCTTCAATACACTACTGATAAAAACACCATACGGTAGATTATGTCCATGATTACTTCCAATTTCAATCATGCGCTCACTCATAATAGCAACCCAGTTGGTTGGTATCTGTGTTTTTATGGCATGAACCAAAAATAAATCTTCAGTAGTTAGACGATCACATATACATCTTCCAGGTAGTATTACCCAAGTAAGTACAAAAGCACACAATTTTTCTTCCATTTTCAAACCATCAAGTAGATACGGCTTGTATACCTTTAGTCCTTTTGGATTTCTCAGAAATTCCTTATAAATCTTCTTCTTGTTGGTCTATTGGTTGAGTTCAGAATTTCTTTCATGAGACATCAAGCCTTGTGCTTTAAGACCAGTAAAAGATAGCCATATTTCATCATCAATTTTAATATCGACACCTTTCACCCGAGAGCATATAACACCATCGACAACCTTCAGATTGTGGTAGAAGACTTCTACCAGGTCAGGATAGTAATCACCTGTCATTTCTACAAATTTTGCAAGACCAACATCTACAAGCCAATCTTGCAAAAGAAACCCTTGCTTTCTAAATAATTCCAGATCCAAATACTTGTGAGGGACCACCTCGAAGAGTTTTCTATAACATCCAAATTTGTATCGTGCTTCGTCATCACTTATCCACCCATTTGGACTAGCATTTCTTACAACCTGTGTAGCCTTCTTTCCACGCCGTGAAGATGAAGAAACCATTTGAGAATAGGATTTAGAGGTATAGGGAAAGGTTATAGTTTCAATATAAGTTCAGAAATATATTTAGTTTCAATATAACTTCAGCATAACATGTCCTATACCATTACAACTTCATGTTCTATAGTTGAAATACTTGGAAGTTTAAATCAAAACGTCGAAGCCCCAAAAATCTTGACGTTCATTGACGATAAATATTTAAACCAGCGAGCCATTCTTTTATTCTTTTTTTTCTTTTAAAACACAAATAGTACGTCCATTTCTAAAGCCATGGATGCATTATGTGAGCCAGAAGCCAAAGAGTTACTCCCTTTTTAATTATTTTTTCTTTTTTCTTTTAAACCACCAAGATTACGTCGAATTCTATGGGGATGGACGTATTATTTGTCAACCAGAAGCCAAAGAGTTTCCCCTTTTTTAATTCCTTTTATTTTTAATCCAACAATAAATGAAGAGTTACTCCCTTTTTAATCCAACAATAAACGAAGACTTGTAATACTTAGACGTTTCAATTTAAAAACCACCAATAGTACGTCGATTGCTTAGCTATTAGACGTAATATTATCAGCCAGAATCCAAAAATCCAAAAGATGAACGTCAAACTATAGGGTAGTTCGACGTATTATTGAGTCAGAAGTCAAAGGCTTACTCGAATAACTACTGAACCTCATAGTAAAACATCGATCCCTTTAGATGTGTGACGTTGATGAAAATGTTTTATTAGGAATTCTATTTTTGGAAAATTATAATTGGGCCTTAAACTGGAAAAGTTTTATGCACAACTTTATAAATAATAGGTTTGACAACCTATTGTGAACTCAGTGTTCTCTAAACTGAATAGTTACAAACCCTAGAACTGTGAAAGACGTTCTAGAATCTGATCAGAAATGGCTTCTTCTTCATCATCAAGAAAAAAAAGGGAAGGTTGCTCGGATTGCAAGGAATGCTAATCCTACAGGGAGGATTAGTGATGAAGACATTTGAGGGAAGCTTTTAAGTCTAAGAAAGATTAAAACTGTGGTTTCTCACAGATATCTGAAACTGGTGAGGGTGTTCTACTCCAACATAAAGATGAGTGATGAAACATTTTGTTCCACAGTCACGGGGTTGATATAAAGGTTTGGATTGGGATTGTCGTTTTTCAACCGATCAGGAAAGAAGGATTTCTCTTTGAAAAATGGATTAGTCATCGGCAAGTCTATCCAATCTCTGAATCTTGTAGTGCAAACAAAACAAATTTGACAAAAATTGAAGAAGATGAGTGGGCTAAATGGTATGCGGTGAAAATAAATTGTATGTCAGAATCGTTACAAAGATTCTTGGGGCTCACACTAGTGGAAAAACGTTGTTTAAGGTCACCACATAGACGTCGGTTGTTTGGTCCACTGACGTAACACGATGACCGGTGGCAACTTCGTAATTAAGTAGGGCAACTAGACGTCGGGGCAAGCTGTAACCGATGAGTGAAGAACTATAGACGTCGGGGCCCTTCAACAGAAACGTCTAAAGGTCTGCCAGGTAAGGTGAAGAGTCAAGCTATAGACGTCAACATAACAACCACCGATGTCTAAAGGTCTCACGGGTGGTGAACAGTCGCGAGTTAGACGTCGGTGGGCACACACATACGTATATAACCTAACAGGTATATGAGTGTCATTAATGGTCTGAGACATAGACGTCGGTGCCCCCTCCGAACGGACGTTTATAACCTGACAGTTAGGTGAAACTGTAATGATTATTCTGCAAACTAGACGTCGGTTTCATGGTAACCGATGATTATGTCCAACCAGATGTCAGTTGCGCATATACCTGATGTCTATAATCCGCGCCAATATTAATATTTAAATCATATAGACGTCAAATTAGTGAGAGGATCAACGTCTATAACCTTACAGACGTCAGTCGCGATAGCTAACCGACGTCTATAGTAACATAAACTTCAGAACGCGAACCCGCGAGTAATTTCCACTATTCACCGTCTTCTTCGTCGAGAGATTTTCTCCGCCGCGCCATTAGAGGTTCGTTTTCTGTGTTTTTGACCGTTTAAATTTAGTTTTGCTCCGATTGAATTAGTCTTTGATGAAAAAGCTTTCATTTGAACCGATTATAATTACATTTCGTTGCATTTCGTTGCAGTTTCAAACGTCTTGTTGGGTTGCGTTTTCGACTGTTTTTGGACTGCTTTTGTGACCTATATTTGGGCGTGCACTACGACATCTACCTCATTTGGTTATATATAATCTGCAAAAAAGGTTATCTTGTTTCTTGAAAACTTAATTTGTATGGATATTATGGGCTTTAGTGTATGATGTTGCACTTTGAATTTTCATTTTATTGGTTTTTTTTTTATGATTTCATATTGACGTTTAGGTATGCATGTGTTTGCAGATTGTTAGTATATGCATGTGATTAAGTTTAGTTGTGTTATTATAATTGGCATGCATTAGTATCAAATCACTTAGTGAAACTTAGTTCTCATTTGAAATTTAACACAAACGATTAATCTTTTAATCGTTTGTATTAAATTTTGAATTGTCCAATTGGACAGTTTGGGAAAATTATTTTTCATAAATTTGCTATAACATGTATGTTGGAGTTTATGCATAAGACTGATGAAATTTCGGTTCCTTTGATTGTGGTCATTCTTGTGACTACTGTCATTTCGTGTATTTCGGAGACCAATGCGAAATGCTGCCGAAATTTTATCAAATTTATGATGTAGACTTCTTTGCACATGTCGTAGCAATTTATGAAAAATATTTTTCCTGAATGGGTAGGGCCTAACCTTGTGAGAGTTAAGAATTTTATACTGATGAACTATGTTACGAACATAGTATGGATCGAAGGTGGATGAATGCACGTCGCATCTCTGAAGAATATGAGAAAGTTGTTTCGGTGTTCTTGCAATATGTTAAAGAAAATGCAAAGTCTGTGAACGGGACATATTTTTGTCCTTGTGTTCGTTGTCTCAATCAAATACAACAAGACTTGGGCAATTTGCATGATCATTTATTCATGTTCGGCATAACGAGAACGTATACCGTTTGGCCTTGGCATGGAGAAGTACTGGACCAACCTATCACGCCACGAGGAACAAATTATGTGGAAGAATGGATGAGTGATCATTTAGAGGACATGATACGTGATGTTGGTGAAGATAACTTTAGAAGAGCTAATTTGTATGATTCTCTTATCAATGATTCTGAGCAACCGTTGTACCCAGGCTGCACGAACTTTACACGTTTGTCTGCAACTTTGACGTTTTTTAGTTTAAAAGCAAGGAACGGATGGACCGATAAAAGTTTCACGGAGTTGTTAGAGTTGCTGAAGGAGATGCTTCCAGAAAATAATACTCTTCCTATTCGAAATTACGAGGCCAAAAAAGTTTTATGTCCAATGGGTCTTGAATATCAGAAGATACATGCTTGCCCCAATGATTGTGTTTTGTACATCAAGGAGTTTGCTTCACTAAAGTATTGTCCAACATGTGGTTTAAGCTGTTTTAAAAAGAAATCTGACAAAAACACTGAAGAAGGTAATGATGGTGCACCTGGTAAGGTGATGTGGTATTTGCCTATAATACCTAGGTTCAAACGTGTGTTCTCTATTAAGGAGGATGCAAAGAACCTTAAATGACACGTTTTAGGAAGAAAGTGCGATAATCTTCTTCGACACCCAGCAGATTCACCACAGTGGAAGAAGATCGATGAAACATTTCCAGAATTTGGTGCAGATCCAAGAAACTTAAGACTTGCACTTGCAACTGATGGTATGAATCCGTACGGGAACTTAAGTAGAACACACAGTTCATGGCCAGTTATGTTGATGATATACAATCTTTCTCCTTTGTTGTGCATGAAGAGAAAATATGTCATGTTGTCAATTATGATATCTGGTCCTAAACAACCTGGCAATGACATTGATGTTTACTTGAAACCTTTAATTGATGATTTGAAATTGTTGTGGGAAGAAGGTGTCGAAGTGTTTGATTCAGATGTTGAAGAGAAATTTCGTTTGCGTGCAATGTTGTTTTGCACTATAAATGATTTCCCAGCCTATGGAAACTTGAGCGGTTATAGTGTTAAAGGACATTTTGCATGTCCGATTTGGGAAGAAAACACTAGTTACCTTCAATTGAAGCATGGTCAGAAGACGGTTTATACAAGAC
This sequence comes from Vigna reflexopilosa, assembly GCA_027742785.1. NCBI lineage: Eukaryota > Viridiplantae > Streptophyta > Magnoliopsida > Fabales > Fabaceae > Vigna > Vigna reflexopilosa. The sequence continues at coordinate 9,633,555 of CM050928.1, read as the reverse complement.
ATCATAAATTCCTTCCTCGCAATTGCCCTTATCGTAGATTGAAAAAAGCATTCAATGGAAGTGTCGAGGATGAGGTTGTGTGCAGACCCCGGAATGGTGAAGAGGTGTACAACGAATTCAAAAACATTGACATTGTATTTGGAAAACATCGTAAAAGTATATCAGCAAAAAATGTTTGGAAGAAACGATCAATATTTTTTAATCTTCCTTATTGGTCTAAACTTGATGTTAGACATTGTATTGATGTGATACACGTAGAAAAAAATGTTTGTGACAATGTCATCGGAACTTTATTAAACGTGAAAGGGAAGACCAAAGATGGAAAAAAGCAAGACAAGATTTGGCTGAAATGGGAATCCGAACAGAGTTACATCCACAGACAATAGGAAGACGCACCTATTTGCCCTCAACCTGTCATACTCTTTCTAAAAGAGAAAAACAAAGTTTTTGTAACTCTTTATTAAGTGTGAAGGTTCCACAAGGTTATTCTTTTAATATTAGTAACCTTGTTTCTATGCAAGAGCTAAAGTTAGTTGGTTTAAAGTCTCATGATTGTCATATATTGATGCAACAATTGTTACCAGTTGTTATTCGAGGCATATTACCTCCTTCTATTAGGGGTATTCTAACACGTCTGTGTTTGTTCTTTAATGTCATTTGCAAGAAAGTTGTTGACCCTCGATTTTTAGATCAATTGGAAAATGAAGGAATAAGACTACTATGTGAATTGAAGATGTATTTTCCACCTTCTTTTTTTGATATCATGGTTCATTTGATCGTTCATCTAGTCCGAGAAATTGGAATATGTGAGCTGGTTTACCTAAGGTGGATGTATCCTGTTGAAAGATACATGAAAATCTTAAAGGGATATGTCAAGAATCAGTATAGACCAGAAGCTTCAATCATAGAGCGATACATTGCAGAAGAAGCCATTGAATTTTGTTCAGCTTACATGCCAAGTTGTGAACTAGTGGGTCTACCTAAGAGCATACATGAAGGAAAATGTGAAGGTAAGGGTCGTGGTGTGAGGATTCAAAGAGTGAGTAGAAAAGAAGTTGATCAAGCTTATTTGTACATCTTAAACAACACTGATGATGTTATTCCTTACATTTCTGAACACGTTAATGAAATAAAGGCATCACACCCAAGAATGAGTGAAAAATGGCATCTTAATGAACATGTCAATACCTTCTTACAATGGTTTAAGAAAAATATTTATGCGACTCCACAGATGTCATTACATATGGTGGGTACTATATTAACAATATCTCTTTTCAGACAAAGGAAGAAGATGATAAAAGTAGAGTTCAAAATAGTGGGGTTACACTAAAAGCTGAGTCGGCGCACTTCTCTAGTTCTAAAGACAAAAATCCAATCACTGCATCAATTAGTTATTTTGGAGTATACAAGAAATATGGGAGGTGGATTATGTGAGGTTTAGAGTCCCCGTTTTCAAGTGTAAATGGGTTGATATAAATTCTGGAATCATTACAGATGGCTCTGGTTTCACATTAGTAGATCTTAAAAAGATGAGTTTCACTTATGAACCATTTATTATGGCAAGTCAAGCAAGGCAAATATTCTACGTCAATGATCCAGCGAATGAAAAATGGTCAGTGGTTTTGGAAGGAAAAAATATGCAGGGGTTTGATGATGAAGAATCTCTTCATATACTTGAGACAACATGTGACACATCAAGACCCATTGAACACTCAATTGATGATGTTGTCGATGACATACATGCAATTCGTAGTGATCACGATGAAGGGATCTGGGAGAAAACAATATCTTAATAAGTAACGTCTTGTTTTTTGTTTAGACTTTATATGAACTTTTATTCAGATGAAAATTTCAATTTCAATTCATTCTAACCTTGTATATATTTTTCAGGTATGTCGACCTTAGACTCAGCATCAGGAGAGAGCAGACGTACACGAGGAGTGACACGTTTTCCAGAGGCGACAACCTGACAGGTTCCTGGGCAGAGGAGACATCTTAAGATTGACCCCAGAACCGGTGTGGCATCAGGGCCAAATGCTGATAGATTTAGCAGTCATCTGGGTGAGATAGCCAAAACCCATGTATCTATCCTTCATCCAACTTGGGATGACGTCCAGAGGTTGAGAAAAACCTCTTATGGCAAGATGTTCAGGTATGGTTACTTATAAAAAATTTCCTTATATATTTATTCCTTTGATCTTATTATGTCATTCACACGTTCCTTGTTTTAAACAGCTAAAATTTGATGTTTCAAACACACTTGACATGAGGAAGAAAGTCTTATCGCAGATATGTAAGAGATGGAGGGATTTCAAGACAAGGCTGACACGTCTATACGTATTTGGAGACACACAACATGAGAATCCATCTCAGCATTATTCCTTCATAGAAGAAGAATGGATGCAGTTTCGTCAATCTAGAGAGACTGAGGAATGGAAGGTATTTATCTTAACCAACAACGTCTTCAAAGCATTTTTTATTATTATAGAGTTATGCATAAAAATGGTTTTACAGGCTAAAAGGTTAGCCGCCCAAGAAAGGCAAAGGCTAAATGATGCACAACACGTGTTATCACGAGGTGGTTATGCCAAACTGGAGAAGAAACTTAGAAAGAGTCGAGCAGATGAGTTGGGGCTTGAGTCCCCGGACCTAGCGCCCCCACCTACAAGGTACAAGATGTGGAAGGCTGCTCGGACGAAATCAGATGGGAACATGACATCTACCTCAGCCGTAGTGATCTCACAGAGAATTGTAATTTGAAATTGTAAACATTGTTTGATTGTCTTTTTATCATATCTTACAATTTAAGTAACGTAATTTTTTAATGTGCAGGATGAGTTGGTTGAGCAGTAGACACAGGGAACATTTACTCCCCAAGGTAGGGAGGACATTTTAACAACAGCCATTGGAAAACCGGAGCACCTAGGACGTGTATGTGCAGTTCCTGGGTCGATTGGTCTTCGTGACTACTTTGGCCCTGTACAAAAAACAACTCAATCAACGAATCAAGAGGCATTGAGGCAGATGGATCTTTAGTGGGAACAAAGAATTCGTCAAATGGAGCAACGATTTACTGAGCAACTAGAAGAACAAAAACAAATACAAAGAGCGCTTGAAGAGAAGTTGCAATCCATGACGCAAGGCACCCTGGGTGTGCCCACTAAAACTCCCACACCACCTCCTGCCAGCACCAAAGGATCCTGCTCTGCTGTTGAACCTAATGACTACATTGGTCAATATGACGTGTTGGTTGATGGGGATCCCGCACGCATTGTGGCTGTCAGACGAGTAGTTGAGGGAGGCCAGACTATTCATGGTGTTCCCATATCACCCCAGCACGTGCGTGTCATGATTGACGAGGTTCAGGATCCCCAAGCTTAGGTGCTTGTACCCACTCCAGAAGTTCAATTTGTGGGGGAGGCCATAGGAACTTTTTAGCTTGGCCTAGAGCATTGGTTATCACACACATTGGTACACAACAGGTATAATATTTTTATCATTACTAATTTTATATTATCATTTAAAAATATTTGTTCATAACTTTGAAAATGTTATCTTTAGTTCACACGTCCTCAAAAGCAGCCAATGCATGAGGCACTAATACCTGAATATGATGATGGTGATGATGGTGATGATGGTGATGACATGGCTGAAGCGGAGGATGATCCCATAACAAAACTATTGTCAAACATTCCCAAATTCAACAAAGGATCAATACAAATATACTGGGATTTAAGAGTATTTGGTCTCTCCCTCCCCCTCCCCCCATATGCCAATATATATCACATTCAATGATGTATCGGAGATCATTGCGGGAGACAAGATGTTGAATATTTCCATTATTCAACTCTGGTGCATGTAAGATAGTTAATTTTGTCTACCATAATATTTTAATTTAGATGCCTACTTTGTAACAAGTTAACTTTTTTGTTATAGGTACATGGTCACAGTCATTGTAGACCAAGGTCAGGCTTCCGTTTACGGATTTGTTGAACCTCAGACCATTCAACGTTATGGAAACACAGTTGAAACGAAACAAAATTATTTGCAAACTTGGATGGATGAGTCAAACAGAGACATATACCTTGTGCAATATATTGATGGGTATGTGTTGTTTTATGTAAAAGGTAATTAAAGTTTACTTAATTAGTTTACTAACTATTTATGATGTTCCAAACAGGGCGCATTGGCAGTTGTTGGTCCTCATTCCCCAAAAAAGGTACAGTTGTATTCTTCTGCTTGCTGCAAAGGAAGATGAAAAATAACTTGAGAAACATGCTTCAAGGGTAAGTGTTTCGCCAAAAATGACTTTTAAATTCATGTCGGCCTTAATTTTTTATGATTTGATACTTATATTAATATTACTTTGTGTTTTAATGTAAATAGAGTTATGGGTAAATCTCGAGGTCAGCTAAATCAAGTCCTGTATTTAAAAGGTTTGGTGCATTTATAGTTTTAATTCATTTACTATGTTATTCAATGATCTTAATTCTTGACTATATTTAGTTTGTCATTTTAGTGTAACAGACAACTAGATTCATGGGAATGTGGGTACTATGTGATGTCTTGGATTAAGACCATCAATCGAGCTGGCATTACAGATAACTGGAATGAGGTAATAATCATGCTTACTTTGAAAACATCAGAAATCAATTAATACTTTTGAAAACATATATCAAACTATAATCAATATTTCTTAATTGTGCAGCGCTTCAACAATTTATCTGCTTTACCCAGAGACACCATAAAGCAGCTAAGGCAGGAGTGGACAACTTATCTTCTGCAAAAGTGGAACTAGCAAGACTTTTTTTTGTTGTTGAACATTACTTAGGTTTAGTTTAAGTTTATAATTTCATATTTTTGATCTTTGATTGATTGAATTATATCTATTTATAGCTCAAACTCAAATATTTATTATAAATAATTGTTCTGGGAAAATTTTCTGATTTTCAGGTGTGGTTTTATTCAAAAAATAAAATATTTATTAAAAAAAATTACCCAGTAGACGTCGGTTAATGCAAAACTAACATCTACAAACGTCTATCAGTGCACAAATCGACGTCCAATAAGTTACAGTGGACAAAACATTCTAGAACGTATAGACGTCTCTTTCGTTGACGACATACGTCTATGGTAACGTCTATGTTATCTATGACCGACGTCTACTTAAATGTCGTCTGTGTACACAGCCGACGTCTATATAGACGTCTGTGTTATTCTGACCGATGTGTAGTTAACGTCACCCGAATAGACGTCGATTTCATAAGTGACGTCAAAAGGCCAAAATAACCGACGTAAAACAGCGTTTTTCCACTAGTGATAGGGTCTTAGAGTCCTAGTATTAAGTTGTGATGTCCTTGTTTTGTTCTATTTTATTATGCGTTCTTTATTTTATGGCGTTTTAATCGTTGGTTTAAAAGAAAAAAATATTTCTGGCAAAACAACGTCAAATTGATAAAATAGTTCGACGTTCTTTGGTTGGTTTATTACGACTATCATGTCCAACCCCGACTTGTACGACGTTCTATGTCATTTGGTTGTTAATTTCAATTCATAAAATTGTCCAAACCCCACTTCCATTACGTGTTTGATCTAATGACTGAAGCAAATATTGGTCCTTGAGAGATGACCTAGGAGTCACTCGCTAGCATACTGCATTTCTAATTGCTCATTAATTTGATTCGGGTACAACATTTTACATTGGTTTTCAAGTTACACAAAATGAAAGTGATTATAAACCACAATTAAATATACACTCGAAGATCAATACAAAACATAGTACCAAATATTCATGAATTTTAAGACATTTATATTAACATTATATGCACTAATAAAATATGAAAAAATAGTAATCTTCTTAAACTGTCCAACCAGAAAATTCAGGATTCAATACTTATAAATTTTTAGTATCATCTCCTCTTATATTCATTTTTAAAAAATACATTTCTTCAAAAAATTTGGAGAGAGTAAATAATTTTTGTATTGAATCTCAAACGAGAAACTAAGACTAACTCAATATAACAATATATTTAAGCATACAACTAATCACAAATCCAACATATAAAAATGAAAAACCTACTACAAAATTATAGAGTCATATTAAAAAAAGTAAATTTTAAACATAATAATAGGAACTTGGGAGCGAGAAAGGTGGACAACAATGGAGAAGGAAGCAACTACCCACGTTTTGGAACAGTACAAAAACCCAACACAAAAATACAGTACCTGGACACATATACAAACAACATATTAGTTTCAGAAACCAAAGCAAACACAAAAACATACAAAAAAATGAAGAGAATCACGCTCACCACCATGGAGAAGATGAACGGTGAAAGCGAAGAATAAACAAACGAAGAGGTAGGCAACAACGACAACAATGAACGAAGAAGACGGGAATGTCAGAATAGTGACGATGGCGTTTTGGTTCGGAGAAGCAGCACTGGTTGCATCGGTGCTAGTTCGTTCGCAAAGGGTCATCTGTGATTTTTGCAAAATTGTAAAGACATATTGTCTCGATTCTTTTAATAACCAAAGCAATAGCTACCATATGGCCTTAGTTTTACCAACATCCGCTACTACTAAAGTCATCTAGAAAATTAAAAATAAAAAATAAAACTTTTAGTGACAATTTTGAAATTTAGTTCACACTTTTGGCTTTGATTTATAGTAAAATCGAAGAATAAAGCTTTTATGGCACCAGTTCTTGAAAGAACCAAGGGCATAGATGTTGTTTAGAAAATTCAATTAAAAAATTAATGAACTTAATTGTTAGGTTCGAAAGACCCATGGTAGTGGTTTTGTAAAGAATCGAAGCCATAGGCCTTGTCCAAAAGAGGTTCAACTTATAATCTCAGTGTTAGGTAAGGAATGTCATATTTGTAGGACCCTATGGCAACGATTTGGTAAAGAGCTAAAACCATAGACCCTGTTCAGAAAGGTGTCAGATAAAAATCTCAGTTTCAGGGGAGGGATATCATCAGTTTTGCAGGACCTTATGGCACTAGTTCTACAGAACCGAAGCCATAGGCCCTACTCAGAAAGGTGGTTAGATAAGAATGTTAGTTTCTGGGACGGAATGCCAGTTTTGCAGGACCCTCTATGATGGAATACCCCTAGTCATGGCTTAAGCATTTTCAAGAAGAAGCTAGAATCATCTATGCAAGGTGAAGCAAGCTCTTTCTCATAGGTCATCATGGAGGTTGAACAGTAATGAAGGTTTATTTAGGCCTTGTATTTGGCTATGTAGTGTAAGTTTGATTAAGGTTTGTATGAAGGCCTAAGTAGCATAGGATTTTCCCTAAGTTAGATATCCAAACGAAGTGGAAAGTGTGTACCATGTGTCATGCTTCCATTGGAGAGGATTTTATTTTTAAAAGGTAGTCACATAGCACCCTAGGAGTTGAGATGATTTCTTTTTGGTAGTGGCCACATGTCCCTCCACCATTGGACAGGATTTACTTTTAGTACTGGCCACATGACATTCTAGGAATGGAGAGGATTGTGTTTTGTGAGTAGCCACATGTCCTCCCATCATTAGAGAGGTTAGAAGACCTCATTTTTTGCCAATGAGAGCAAATGGGAGATCATGCTTTTAGGGTTAGAAGGAGACACCCTTGGCCTATAAATAGAGGTGTCTTCACCCTTGTATTTCATCTTGGAAATTAGTAATGTTATGTTACCAAATTGTAGCCTCATTCTTCCTTGATCAAGACTAGAACAATCCTAGAGGCCTTTCTAGTCTCCTACCTTATGGAGTTGGCCTAACCTCTCCTTGAACCTTTAAACCACAAACCATCATCATCCTATCACTAAAATCCATGAGCCTATCATCACACCACCATCATTTGCACACATATCACCCTTTTCCCACCCATTTCCACAACCATTTCCCTCATAGGAACCATCTCCTTGCTTCCTCCTAAGCTTTGGCCCAACCTAACTTAAGGAGGTTATCATCACTATGACAACGGTTCTTTAAATAATTGAAGCCATAGACCCTATTCAAAGTTTAAAATATCATTTTTTACACACTTTAGTTCAAAATCCTATGTTAATTTTTTTTTTATACACATAACTAATATATATTCTTTTTAACACAAGGTTTATTTTGTATGAAAATTTCTATTCCATATAATAAATTGAGTTATTTTTATTTACAATTTGTTCTTATTCATGAATTCAAACCACTTTTGAATTTTTGTGTTTGTTGTTATTGACTTTGGTTGAATAGTTTTTTATGTAGACTTACTTGATTGCTAGCGTGTCACCAAGTTTTGAATGATCACGAGTGAAAAGTCTATATGTAAAGATTTTTGTATATTCAAGTTAAAAAGAGACTAATACTAAGTTAAAAGAAGATACGAAAATAAGTACATATATATAACTAAAATAATTATCAAATTTTTATATATTTATAACTTCTTAAACTATAAGTAAACATATATATTAAATAAACTTTATTACTTAAAAATAATTAAATATTGTATCTGCGAAATATTATATAATTAATTACTATATCATAATATTTTATAAATATTAAATAATAAATTATTATTATAACATCTTAGAAATATGATAAAATATGATAATCAATTATTATATCATAAAATATTAATAGTAAATATTTTAGAAATATTTTATAATATCTTGAAAATATAACATAATTTTATATTAAATTATTATATTATAAAATATTAATTGTAAATATTTTAAAAATATTACATAATTTTTATTTTCTAGATATCTCTTGATAGGTTATGACAACTCAAAATCTTTGAGCGAACTGTGTTTTCTTGTATCATAAATTTTACTATTATTTAATCTGTGTATGATCACGGGATCATGATTATTTCGCTTTTATGATATCCTTTTGACAAACAAAATAGAATAAAAAATATAAACCACAATTTAAATTTGAATTGTTCTAGAATGAGACAGAATTTTAAAACACTTCCAATGATATAGTGGCATATTTTTGTCATTTCATACTTTTTATATAGCTTTTTGCTTCTACTTTATTTGCCAAAAGAATAAACATGACAAGGGAAGAATCACCGCCATTTTGTAATTCTTCCACTTAACTGTACGACTTAATTTTTATTTTGAATAAAATGCACTACTTTTTGTTTTGGTGAAGAATAATAGTCAAGTCTAAATTTATATATTTATGTTCTACTCAATTTAGTTTGATTTGTTTACCTTTACATATATTCTCTAGTCATATTTTATGCATATCACTAAAATGACTTAAAAATGAACACAGCATATGATGTATTAATATATTCGATATACCTTAAAGTAATATAATAGATAACTCAAAACAAAAAGGATATATAAGCAAAAAAGTTTGTGTAGTTTAAAGATAGACTTGATCCTATGATTTGTTTTTAAACAAAGTATTATTAATTTCTTTTATTATGCATATTTATCAAGAACATTTCTACATTGTTGTGCTCTTAGCACTAGAAAATATCCTTCATTGCTGATGATTGCCACACTTGGCACATAGCTTCTAAGGGAAACTTTCTTCCTACAGTGATTCCTTTTCCTTCAATCAGATCAATTTCTTCAATACTGCTTCGTTTCCACTCAAAACATTGAATCAACAAAGCCAAAGTTAAGCTCACTGTGCGTTGAGCTAAGTTTGATCCAGGACAAGCCCTTCTCCCTAACCCAAAAGGAAGCAACTTGTTAGCTTCACTTTCATTTTCAAACCTTTCAGGCTTAAAATGTGTTGGGTCACTCCACAAATTGGGATCTCTGTGAATAGCCCAAGCATTCACTAACAAAATCGTGTTCTGTGGAAGATTGTAATCTCCAATGGTGCAATCTTCTGAAGAGAAATGAGGTACCAACATTGGAGCCGCAGGATGCAGACGAAGTGTCTCATAAACAATGCTTTGAATATAAGGAAGTTTTGGAATGTCAACTTCATCTACTAGACGGTTCTGACCTATATGAGTGTCTAATTCCCTTTTTGCCTTCTTTAGTATCTCTGGATGGTTTAATAAATTACTCATTGCCCATTCCAAAGTTACAGCTGATGTGTCTGTTCCTGCCATTAATATAACCTGTAATGCAACAAATACAAAAAGTCTAGTAAATAGTAAAACTAAAATACACAATTTCCAACTTCTAAAAAATAAAATAACACTTTAAATAATACCCTTCTCTCTAATGTTTTTATATTTCTTCCAAAACTTCAGTATAACCAAAATCAGTTTATTTCAATTTAATCAACAATGTTAAGTACTCTCTAACAGTTCATTTCACAGATTTTGAGAAAGGAGTTAAGTAAATGGGTGTAACAACCGTTTACTAGACCAATGCATGCTCACAAAAGAGTCAACATTCAGGTCTGTTAAGACCACATGCACAACTGTCATCTTTAATGCTCACTCCAATTTTTGTTTCATGCATTCCATTCACATAGTTATCCAACCCCAATCTCAAATCGCGTGGGCCCTACATCACCATAATTATTCACCAAAGCTAAAAAGACTGACTTATCCAGATGCCAATAACCAACGCAATATTGAATATACTATAGTTAGGCATATCTACTTTACTTCTTTTCACTATTTTAAACAACCCCAAATGATATAAGTAGATATAGTAATTACCAGGGCAAGTCCTTTGATGATTTCATCCGTGTAGTACTCAGGTTGTGATTGTTGTTGTGTTAAAAGATGATCAATCATAGTATTGGCGCTTTGTTTTTTGTTACGATGTTCATCGATGAGTCCTTGTAAAAAGGCATCGGTTCTCTTACTAATTCTCTTAAGCTTCTTCTTCAAATCATCAAAATCAAACCACCTCAGCAAAGCCAAGAAGTCTCCAGGATTATTTGCCCCTCCCAAAGCCACCAACTCTTTAATAATCCCTCGAAATTGCCTTGCTTCTTCCACATCACTCACATCACAATCTTCACCGTAATATCTCTTCCCAGACACCATCCTCATTATAGTGTTAAAAGTCATTTCCGAAAAGCTTCAATAAATTATACAAAATTAAAAAAAAAAATTATGGAGTATAATCAAAACTTTGCTAACTACTCTTTCAACAATTTCTACCGAACTTAATTCTACAGCCAAATTTACCTGGATTTGAGTTCCACTTTGGCGAAGCCGTTGCGCGAGTCGTGAGCGAGCTTTCGCACGAGTCTCATGATCTCGTCCCTTCGGATTTCCATGAAGCAGTTCAAACGGTGCGTTGAGAGAACCTCGAGCGACATGATGCGGCGGAGGTTGCGCCAGTGGTCGCCGTATGGCGACACCGCGACGGTGGTGTTGTTGTATCCTATGTACTTGCCGGCGAGGAAGCGAGGCCGATTCGCCAAGACGATGTCGTTTTTAGTGAAGCATTCCTGCACTGCCTCGAGCGACGAAACGACAACGACGAAGCGCGAACCGAACCAGAGAGAGAAGACTTTGCCGTGTTTCTGAGAAAGGGCGTGGAACGTGCGGTGGAGCGGCTGTCTCATCTGGTGGAGGTTTCCGATTATGGGGAAGGAGAACGGCCCTGGAGGAAGGTTCCAGAACCTTCTTGTTTTGAAGAAGAAGTTCCAAGAGAAGAGAAGAACCATGAATGTGAGAAAGAAGTGTAAAAGAGTGACCATGGTTGTTGAAGGTGGCTTGATAGTGTTGAGTTAAGAGAGTGTGTGGCTGATTCTTGTTTGTGTTAGTCTATATAAAGATGTGAAAAGGGTGTGAAGACAAATCCACATGGGAGTTCGCTCTGGATAGTTAGGCTGGGAAGTAGCTTACGTAATGGATGATTTCATACAACAGTTAGCATCATGCCTTACGAGAGCTGAAACTTCACACTCTCTTGCACTACTTTACAACCGCAAGACAACTCAGAAAAATACTTACACTCTGATCAATTTAAGTTTTGTCACGGGTATTTGGCTTACCAAGAAGACTTTTATACGTAGATTCCCCATTCATTAACACAAATATAAGCCAATTTTTTACACCGGTAAAAGAGTGGTAAGATATTATCCGTTTTGAACTAAATTCTCACGTATTTATTTTTGATATTATTCTAAAAAGTCTCTTATTATCGATGTATATATAAATTTACAATTGTCTCTTATTTTAATTTGATATTTGATATTTGATATTTGATGAGACTTTGTTTTTACCTCAACAAACAAATAGTACACATAAATTCACGTTTATATAAATTATTGAACAGTTTTATTATTATTATTTTTAAATGTGTTGTTTTAAAGTTTACAAATACATGTATTCCACGTTTATACTTTTTGTTTTGAATTTTACAATTAGAGGTTACATTGTACCATTAGTACAAAAACACTGTTTAACGTCATTCACAAGATGTCAGTTAAAAAGTGGCTCGACGTATATTAATGAACGGTGGCATTACCGTAAATAAGTTGGTAATCAAGACGTCGGTTTCTAAGGCAAACGACGTCTATAATATAGTAGACGTCTGTTCCTCCCTAACCAGACATCCAAGGGCCTGACAGGTAGGCGAGAAGACAATCTTTTCTGCTCCATTGACGTCGGTTGTGAGAGGGGCAGACATTTATCTGGCTACAATTAATGTTCTTCACTTGGTTCCCAGGAGCTTAGACGTCACGTAATAAATAACCGACATCTATAATGTTATAGACGTTTGTGCCCCTTAACTTGACGTCAATGGGCCTGACAGGAAGGCGAGAAGACACTCAATTTCTGCCACATAGACGTCTGGTTTCTGGGGGACCGACGTCTATGTGGTTGTAATTAATGCTACTCACCAAACTCGCAGGCACTTCGACTTTCAGTAGTAGGGGGCCGACCTCTAAAATGTTATAGACGTCGGTGCCACAGGTCAACCGTCGTCTACTTCCCTGACCGGAATTGAAAAGTCATTCCGATCAGCGCTGTAGACGTGGGCGCCCTTTGTGTCTGACGTCTAAGTTGCCTGCAAAAGGAAGATTAAAAGTTATCTTGAACATCACATTAGTGAGCTAACTGACGTCTAAATTCATGTTAAATAATTCACAGACTCGCAGTTACGCAAACATCATCGTCTTCCTCTTTTCCTTTTTCTCTCTTGCGGCATTGCTCCAAGTGCGTCTTTTTTTATTTAAACCGTTTAAACTTTGTTTCAGTCCGATTATATTAGTCTTTCATCGAATATCTTATAATTCAACTGATTAAAATGTGTTTTTGTTGTGTTGTGTTTTAGTGCAGTTTTGTTCCTCTCTTGGGGTAACGTAGTACCACATTCTGCCTTTGTTAGCTGCCTCCCAGAAAAAGCGGCGTCTTTTGGATTTCTTATGGCGTTTCGACCCAAAAACGACCATGGATCGTTGCCTGGTTATCGTTTCACCATAATTTTTTCCTCTTGCGGTTGAAAATGGAATTAGGCAAGAACCCAGGTTTGGTTTTGGGTTGAAATGTCATAAGAATTTCAAAAGACGCAAGTTTTTTTGGGGAGAAACTAACAAAGACAGAATGTGCTACTAGGCTATCCAAAAACAGGAACAAAACTGCACTAAAAGACAACGACTATATTAGACGTCAGTTAATGCATACACCGACGTCTATAGTGACCTTAGACGTCGGTTAGTGCCATGATCGAAGTCTATAGTGCTCTTAGATGTCGGTGTAGGCACTAACCGATGTCTATATAAGCGTCGGATATGACACTAACTGACGTCTATATAAACGTTTGTTATATATAAATTTGACGTCCCATTTACGTCACTTATAATGACATCGATTGTGAAAAAAACATTAAAAATCCAAAATAACATACTTCTAATTCATAATTTTGGTAAGCATGACAACTTCCTTTTTAATCGGTGCGGTTCATTAATGAGGATAGTGAACGTTAATAATGAAAATCGTTCCAAAAAGGCTGCCAATAACGATTGGCTAACATAAAGTGGAAGATAATACCGTCCTGCCCATTTTAAGATACCATCTTGTATTGGTATGGAGCTTTCTATACCCGACGATATTATGTCGTGTAGATAAGGATATTTAATATGATATCTAGTACTTTTGACTCAGCCTGATCCTTCGCAAGATTAGGCCCACTTTAGTTTAACGAAACAACTTTGTCTTATGGTGTTGCAAAATTTCTATTTTTAATGAGTGAATTTGTATTTGGTTGGTCATAATCATAAACTCACATCTTCTTAATCCATCAGTACATTCTCTCTTAACTTATTTATATATAGGAGTTTGTTAATAGGTGGACCAATTAAAATGATAAATAATTAATTTTTATTTTTTTTAAATTAAATTTTAAAATTATTAAAATAACTTTTATTTAAAGTTAGTTTTTATTTAATTGAGATTTTTTTTAACTTAAAACTTGGTATACTTTGTTAAAATGTACCAACTAAAAAACTTCTTAAATAAACTCTATATATATATATATATATATATAATTCATTTAAAACCATCACAAAAACAAATCTTTTAAGGTTGGCCAAAAGAAATAAAAAAAAAGTCAAAACTTTAATTAAAAGAGGAAAAAACGTTATACTTTTATTTTAAAAAATGTGGTTCTTTTATTTTACACATGTAGAAAAAGTATAAATGACGCTTTTAGGTTTTCTAAATTAGATTTGGTCATCTTGCTAGTCCAACAACATAACAGCTTTGATCAAGTTTTTCACTTTGACTCAAATGCTAGTCGATGATACAAGTTCACCAGAAAAGATATAAGCTCGATAAGAGTCAAGTAGTCAACTCGGCAGGAGAAACGTGGAGACAAACTCAGAAAGAGATAACCTCATGAAACAAAATTGTGGACATTGGAATACTTTTGACTGGACAAGCAACAAGTTCAACAGAAGACAGTCAACATACATTTAAGTTCGGTAGGAACGAACAACAAGCTCGACATGAAACAACCTCAATAGGAAAAATATGGACACAAACTCAGTATGAGATAAACTTAACAAGGTCAAATAGGAGACAACCGTAATAAGTTGGGTAGGAGACAAGCTCGACAAAACAAACGTGGAGACAAGGTGTACTTATATACAACATAAGCTCGGCCCACCAGAATTTTTACTCTCTCATTTTGCACATAGGCTTCTTTAGGGTTTACTTATTCTCAAATTTTGTCACTTTCTTTATGAAGATGGACATATTTTTCTCATATGTTCATGTTAAACTTTTATTGATTTCTTCTGTTTTTTTAGTTGACCTCCATACATATCTCTACATGTGGGATCTCTTAGTTGCATCTATTATCTTTTCGCGACATTTGTGCATGTCAACTTTTATTAAGAAAGTTTTTGTATTTTTTGTGAAAGATCTTTAATTCAACTTCTTAATTGGTACATGTTTATGACATTTGCATATGATATTTTATAAAGTAGTTTTAAAAAACTTTTCCTTTTTTAAGAAAGAACTTTGATAGAGATTGCATCATACTCTATGTACATTGTTTTGCAGTTGCAGTTAGTTAACCATTTTTATACAAACTCGATAAAAAAAAATCGAAACAACCTTAACAAATTTAGTAAAAAACAAGTTCAATAAGACAAATGTGAACATAAACGGACAAATGTGAACATAAACTCTAACAATATACAACTTGAATAAATGAAAAAATAAACAAATATTAATCACAATATCATAAAAATGAATAATAGTGAGAAATCATCACAACCACCTAATTAATTAAAAAAGTAAATTCAACAAAAATTACAAATTTCTATAACACCACACCATACATGCAATAATACATTTCACACACTATCTTATACATATCACATCAACAATTAGTATCAATATGATTAAGTTGATATTCAAATACATTAATCATTTTTTATTCACTCTCAATTCACATTTATTTTTCTAACAGTACGATACATTGTAGGAGACGTGATAACCTGAATCACAACTTTTTTTATCAACAAGTTGGTCATCAATAAACATTTTTTACCTCAGCAACAACATATTGGTCAATATACATTTCAATTTTATCCAATGTTCGAATATGTGGATCATCATTTCAGCGTGGCCACGCAATTCTCATACCAACAAGCTCCTTACACCTAAAATATGTTTCCATCTAAACCAAATCTTTGTGACTACAATGACACGATGCTCAAATATATAATTTGGTATTGTCCATAGATTTTTATAAACTCTGTTGTCCAATTTTAAAATTGAAGAAGATGAAGATAATAACAACGCTTATGATAATCTACAAAATACAAATTCATAACTTAACCACGTCAACTAAAAAAACATAGGAGAGAAACTAGTAAATTAAATAGTGACACCAAATAATTTTTTTTTTTCTCTTTCTTGAATGTGAAGTGTTATTGATAAAAAAAAAAAAGAAGAAACTAATTTCCACTTTATTGATTTTTTTGTACTTCGTTATGGTTATTTAACATTGGCAATTATCTTGATCTAAAATTTCATAATTTTTATTTTCCAAAATACATTCAATCAACAACATTATTTTCAAATTAAAAATTAAATTTTTAAATAAATAGAAAAGAAATAAATTGATTAAAAAATAAAAATTGTTGATTTATTAAAAAAAACGATAAAATGTGCTTCTAAAACCGAAAACCGAAAACCAAAGTTAAGAAAATTAAAAATAACCATTAAAAAAAAACAACTGAGATTTTCCAAAAATTAAAAATGTAATTGTAAGCATAATTCGGGAAAAGTAAAAGAAAATATTAAATCATATTTAAAAATACGTTTTAAAAACGTGTTTTGAAGATTAATTTTAACGTGTAAGTCGATTTCGTGTTTAGAAACAACCTTTTTTATTTTGAAATGGTGCATTCAAAGATTATTTACTTAAATTTCTAAATTTTTAAATTTGTATGAATGGCACCATTGTTTTCGTAAAGGAATGAAGTTAATAATCTTTTATTAGTGATGGGTAAAATGTCTCTGTCCTATTTGTGAGAGCAGATGCATATTATGCAGTTCTTTTTGCATTGGGCAAATTCTTTTTCAAATTTTTATTTTTAATATTTTTAGTTCACATTTGCTTTTTCATTGAATTTATCTTAAAAATATGGTGCAATGATTGAAATATATGACTGTGAATAACTTATTAATGTTCACTGTCGGCCATGTATATTATATTACACCATGATTATGCTTTATGTTTCTTTTATTTTATAGTAGGTTAATAAACCATCCAAAGCACATTAAATTTTATTTAATACTTTTATTATACATTAACCAAAGTATGGGTAATTTATAAATAATAAACAGAATGATATATTTTGACCCTAAAGTATATATGACAATGTTGAATTAGTTATTAATCAAATAATGTCAATTACGAGTAATATATATATATATATATATCATTCATCTTAAAACGAACACTGATTTTATTTTAATGGGTCTTATGGAGGAAAGAATTTTTCAAAATAACACAATAACACTGAGATATATCAATTAAATCTACGTAAAGAATTGATATCACTTCTAATTTAGAATCTTAAAACAATGAATATATAGGTATTCAACTCTATATATTATTCATCTTTTTTTATTTTTTCGGAGAAACTTACGCTTACACTTGAATATCAAGAAGAAGTAACCTATTTTGGCCATTTTTTTAAATAATTCTTATATATTATCACTAAAATATAATTTAATTTAAGTAAATCAATTTGTAGTTAGGTCTATCTATGTATATTTTAATGATAAAGTAGATACTTATTTAAAAAAGATTAATAACAAAGATAGAAACTATTTTTTTAAGATTTCCTTTAAATTTATTAGCTATTAAGTGACTAAAAAAAACGCATTATAATTTCAAGAATTAAGTAGTTTATCTTATGAATACCAAAATAAAATTAATGTTTATATTAACATTATTAAAGTACATATCACAGTAAAAACAATGAAAAACAAAATGTGGAATATATAAAAATAATTGCCTATTTTATTTTGTTTATTGAGATAAGTTTTACACTCAAATTGAATGTTGGCCATAGGACTGGGCAAAAATAACTGATATGTACTGTAGTTAACTGTACTATATTATATTAAAAAAAACTGATCCATTCAGTTAACTGTTTTATGATTCAGTTTTTAAAAACTGAACTTATAATAGTTTCAGTTCAGTTAACTGTGAAAACTGTTTTTACTCTTTTCTCTTTTCTAGTTACTGTACAATTGTTTCTTCCTGTCAAGAAAAAATTATTTAATAATAAAATATTAATAAAAGAAATTATTCACATAAAAAAATTAATAATTAATTTTTTAAGACAATTTTCTTATCACAAATTTTAATATTTTTTATCAATAAATATATAACATATATAAATAAAAAAGATAATTTATATTTTTATATTTTTTAAGTTACATAAAATAAATAAATAAATAAATAAATATATATATATATATATACACGTTATATAAACGATATAATATATATATATATATATATATATATTGTTACGTTATTTTTTATATTTTTTTATTAATAAAATAAAATAAAATAAAATAAATAAAAAATAAAATAATTTTCATACACATATAATAATAAAAGAAATATAAATAAAATAGAAAATTATAATATCAAATAATTAAAAAATTAATTTGTAAAACACTTATGAATAAAATAAAATAAATATTAAAATAAATTTTTATTATATTAAAAGTAACGTTTGTGTTGAGTCGAAACATTTTCTAATATTAAACCACTGGAACAATTTTTATTTCAAATAAAAAAAAAATTTTTTTATTCCAAATAAAAAAAAATTTGTTTTATAAAACTTGCAATCAAAATGATTTAATTTCATATTATAATCTAAAGTTACTTTGTTATTAGATACTATTAAAATCAGATTTTAGAATTAGTGTCCACTCCTAGTTGGGCATGAACACATGATTTTACCATATTGAAAAAAATTCATTTTTCTCATGAATAACAAGATAAGAAGTGTAAAATAGTTAGCAAATTGACTTTTAGGGAAGAAAATACTTGAGAAAGACACATAGCTAACAAATCCACCCATAAATGAGCCATGCTGACAGTGGACTAACCAACCTTCATCGCGATATGAACATTTGTGTTGATAATCATCCAACCTTTATCCTAGGCATTGTGATTGTCATAATAATTGGCCAATTCATTGATGAATCTATCAAAACTTGACCAATTAACCCAATTATAGATTTATAGAATGTTCACAAACATTTATAGATTTAATATGTTAAGCTCAAAGAAATGGACTAATTAATATAAGAAAAATCAACAAAACTAAATAACAATATATATATTAAAGAAAAATTATGAATAAAGAAATGGAGATTGACTGTTAAAAGATATATGATATACGTATTTTTCAAGGAGATTTAGTACTAATAATAACTAAATTTAAGAGAAATTACGCATGAATAATGTTCAATGAACCTCGATAGATTAAAAGAGAAAATCAGTTCGAAAAGGTAAATTAAGTCAAAATATTCAAAGAAACGCATATTAAGGACAACTTTTATTTTTCCAAAACCGTGGCACACATCGATCTAGGCAGTTTTTCTTTATAAGTTAATTTGAAAATAATTTCTAAGTTAATTCAAAAATAACTATTATATGCATAAGTAACTAAACCATATATAAATCTAAACATTATATAAAGTAAAAATAATATTTAGAGGTCTAATTCTTTTATAATTTTGATTTTAATATACATATAACTTCAAGTCAACCGTTATATCTATAAACAAATTATAAATTTTAACTATAGAAAAAGATAAATATATTCATTTACGTGTTAATAATTTTATAAAGGAATACATATAAATAATGATATAGAAAATAAGAATGACAATTCTAATAAAAGGTTTAAAGAATAGTTCTGATATATTATTTTAAAGAGTAGAGTAATATATATATATATATATATATATATATATATATATATATATATATATATATATATATATATATATATAATATGATTCTATAATTCTTCATCTATTAAAAGAATGACAAGTGGATAAATCTGCACAATTTATAATAATATCTAAATTATAACTAACACAATATTTGATTGTCTAATATACCTTAATAGAATATTTAGCATATCTTAACACTCCCGTTCAAGTTGGTGCATGGATATCACACATTCTTAACTTGAATAGAGACTTATTAAACAATCTTCTTGACACTCCTTTGGTGAGAACATTATCCAACTGCAATTCTTATCTTACAAAAAGAAATGAAATTATTCCAGCTTCAAGCTTCTCTTTGATGAAATGTCAATCAATCTCCACATGCTTTGTTCTATCATGTTGCACAGGATTGTGAGCAATTGCTATAGCTGAAGTATTGTCACAGTACAAACTCATAGCTTCATTTTGTTTAAAGCACAAATCTGATAGCACATTTTTAATCCACAAAAGTTCACATACACCTAGTGCCATGGCTCTGAATTCTGCTTCAGCACTAGATCTTGCTACAACAGGTTGTTTTTTACCCCTCCATGTTACAAGATTCCCTCCTACAAAAGTAAAGTATCCAGAGGTAAATCTTCTATCATCTTTTGAACCTGCCTAATCTGCATCAGTGTACCCTTCTACCTTTTAAGTTTCCATGATTTGAGAACAAAATTCCTTTTCCAGGAACGGACTTCAAATATCTCAAAATCCTTTCAACAACATCCATATGAAACTTTCGTGGGTCATGCATAAATTGACTAACAACATTCACTGCATATGTGATATCTGGACGTGTATGGCAGAAATAAATTAATTTTCCTACCAGCCTTTGGTATCTTCCTCTGTCTATGCTTGCTAAATTTGAGCATTGAAAGAGTTTATGATTTTGTTCAATTGGTGTATCAGCTGGTTTACTCCCAAGCAGCCCAATTTCCGATATAAATCAATAGTATATTTTCTTTGGCATAGAAAAATACCATGTTTTGATCTAGCTACTTCAATACCCAAAAAATATTTGAGGTTTCCAAGTTGTTTCATCTCAAATTCAGATGCAAGGTATTGTTGTAAAATAGAAATCTCTTCTTGGTCATTTCTTGTAACAATCATGTCATCTACATATATAATCAAAGTTGTAATTTTTCCTTTTCCTCTCTTAAAAAATAATGTGTGATCAGAGTTATTTGCTCTATAGCCAAAAGCCTTCATAGACTTGGTAAACCTTCAAAAGCATGCTCTTGGGGATTGTTTTAATCTATATAGAGCCTTCTTTAATTTGCAAACCTTCATTCCAATTGAATCTGTCATGCCTGGTGGAGAATCCATATAAATGTCTTCTGAAATTTCTCCATGTAGGAAAGCATTTTTCACATCAAATTGTAGAAGAGGCCAATCTTGGTTTGCAGCTAGCGACAAAAGTATTCTCACAGTATTGAGTTTAGCTACTGGTGAAAACGTCTCTTGGTAATCTACACCATAAGACTGAGTGTAACCTTTAGCCACAAGTCATGCTTTATACCTCTCAATAGTTTCATCAGTTTTATGCTTAATTGTAAAGACCCATTTGCAGCCCACAGTTTTCTTCCCTCTTGGTAAGGACACAAAATCCCAAGTGTTGTTTTTTTTCTAAAGCTGCCATCTCCTTAACCATTGCTTTGGTCCATCTAGGATCTGCCAAAGCTTCCTGTATATTACTAGGAATAGAAATTGAAGATAATTGAGATACAAATGATGCATATGATTGGATAACCTGTGAGATGAAACATATTTACTAATGGGATATTTAACTTTGGCTTGGAGGTCTGGTTCATATTTAGCTAGAGGTTGACCACGGTTAGAACGAGGTGGAAGAATATATTGAACAGTAGTAGACTCAGTGTTTGGTGTGTTGGTGGTCTCATGTAGAGAAGAATCAATTCCATCATCAATTTGATCTAAATTAATCGGTCAAGTCCTGTACCAAAATAAATTAAGTATTCAAGATTTTCCTTGTCTTCAAAAAGTGAATAAACTTCAAGTTATTCTCATAGATGGAATTTACATATATAAATTTTAATAAGGAGTTCTCATTCATATATTGACGCTCGGTCTTTCAGAGAGTGTTCAGTGATAGATTTATATCGGTTTCTTTAGTGCTCGGTCATAGACTAGCACTCGGTCTCAATAGTGCTTGATCTTAAACTAAGCGCTAGATTCTAGTAGAGTTAGGTTATGGATTAACACTCGGTTTCTTCAGTTCTTGGTCATAGACTGGCACTCGGTCTCAATAGTGCTCGGTCTTAGACTAGCGCTTGATTCTAGTAGTGTCCGGTTTCTTACTGACACTCGGTTCCTTGAAGAAAACTCCACTCTATAGTTAAAGTGTTCGGCCTAAGCTCAAAATGCTCGGCCTATGATATAAATATTATGTCTAAGTCTTTAGTCTTCAATTCAAGTTTATTAGGGTTATGTTTTAGATGGTAATTGGCTCATATTAGAGCCAGCTGGTTACATGGCCGTTCGGTTGCGTTAATGAGTTAAGGGTATTCTTACCTTTGGTTTTCCATGTTTTTCTTTTTGGGTTATTTGTTGTTCAGAATGAAGTATTGATTAAGGGTAATTATATATGTTGAATACATGGGATGTATATTATTAAATTATTGTGAAAGAGAATTCCAAGGGGGAATGTCTCATGAATGGTTTGAATGGTAAAGTATGAATATGGCTAAGTTAAGCTGGTGTTTATCCTAATATTCTATGATTATTCATTCTCACGTAGAGAAGAGTAAATCATGTGTGAGAATGGCAGGAGGTCCTTTAGCCTCAAGGTATTGGTGTACCGAGGTAAGCTTCACTGGACTAACCTCGGGTGGCAGCTGTTGAGGGCATCCCAACTAGGGTCCACCCGGGTGCAAAAACGTCGTAACTACATAATTCATACACTCCGGATGAGTTAAGTCAGTAGTCGGATATAACATGTATTGGATGTTTGGTCATTTTCTGTATTATATGATTTGGTTATATTTTGAAATGTATATGTAATTTCTGTGTGATATAAATTATCGTGAAAGTTAATATGATTAATTGAATTACATAAGCTTACCCTACTTTTTCTGTCTTGTGATTGTCTGACGTTTGGGCGTTCTTTTAACTGCGATGATCATCCTATGGGTGTGAGCAGAAGGCGACGAAGGTTCACTAGAGGATGCGCTAGAGAGTGCAAACCCAGAAGATAGTGTAGGACCGTTCGATCAAGAGGTTATTAGCTATTTGTTGTAGAAAACCGTTCGGTTCATAGACTTTTGTAAAACTGTTTAGTGTAATCGTGCTGTATAAAACCCTTATAACTTGTGCAGTTTTAAGCTTATGGGTATTTTATACATTCTACTCTATAGTATAAACTTTCTACCGTTCTATCATATTATTACATGTTAACCCCCATTATAGTTTTAAATCTATATTTATTGGGACGTTACATTTAATGGTATCAGAGCAATTTTATCCTTATAAAGCCTGTAGGTTATGAGTATACCATGTTTGTGTTGTGTACTCAGCATTCGGTTGAAATAGTGTTTAGGTCTCCTTAACCTAAACTAATGGTATTTCTTTGCCCATGGTCTTCACTCTCTTTGAGGTAGACATTCCTGTAGCAAATAATTCCAATAACATTCACACAAACATCATTAGAGGTTAGTGCATCATCAATTACATTTCCAGAACACTCACAATCCAATACTGAAGGAAAAACAGGGCCCCTCACCATCCAAGCACCCAAAAACACAAATCCCTCAATCTGTATGAATTCCGCTCAGCGGCCAGGGAGACCGCTCAACGGTCTTTAAAGGGGTTTTTCAAAATCCCTCTTTTAACAACCCTAATCTCCACTCTATTGCTAATTTTATCAATCCAGACCAAAATCATGCAATTCAATCGGTTCAAACAGTTCCTATTTCATCAAATTTGTTGGTACCAGTGATGGTATGATTTGAAGAGTAAAGCGCAGCGGAATAAAACTTAGAGTAAACGGAAAGCGTGTTCGGTCACCTTTTTAAAAATCAATTTGGTCCTTTTTAGAAAATCAATTTTCTTTCAGAAAATTTGTAGAACAGTTGATATACGTAAAAGATAAAGAGTGTAGGGAATAGAAAATCACACAAGTAATTTTTATACTGGTTCGATTCAACAGAATCTACGTCCAGTCGTTAATCACTATAAAAGTGATTAACAGTTCCACTAAAAAATTGTTTCACAGATTACAAATATAATGAATAACAATTGATAAAATAAATCTTCCTTCGACGAACGAACCGGAAGTAAAACACTCTGCCAACTCGAAGAGAACCGCTCCGGCAATTGACCAACGATTCACGAGCTTCTCCTTTTCACGAGACCAGGCAGAGCACCTTGCTAACTCGAAGAGAGCTTGCTCCGACTATCGACACACGAAACGCGAGCCTCTCCTGTTCACGAGATCAAGCAAGGGAACGTTGAACTATAGTTACTGAGAACTTCCTCTGTCAACCAGTATTCTGCTAAGCTTCTGTTCAAAAAACAACCGTTACTTCTGAAAATTTCAGAAGTTCAATATATAGCCAGCTATCCTGAATATCAAAGGTCAAGCCCTAACTGCCACTGATAATCGATTATTGTAAGTGATAATCGATTATTCAAGTCCGTTAAAGGATTTTCAAAATGTGATAATCGATTATTTGGAAGTGATAATCGATTATCCCTGAAAGACTCATGATAATCGATTATTGCTT
Organism: Vigna reflexopilosa; assembly: GCA_027742785.1. NCBI lineage: Eukaryota > Viridiplantae > Streptophyta > Magnoliopsida > Fabales > Fabaceae > Vigna > Vigna reflexopilosa. The sequence goes on along the minus strand of CM050928.1, from coordinate 9,608,900 downwards.
CTCATAATCGATTATTTCAGTCACAATACAGGTTTTTACAAAATTTAAAGACTTTCCTAATACACTTATATTCTACAAAAGTGCTTTTAAACATTTCTTCAAGTGAAACTTCTTGTAGCATCATCAAAATTAATTTCTTCAGGATTTACCAATGCTCCTCATTGGTAACAATCTCCCCCTTTTTGATGATGATCAAAAATTCAATTTTTAAAAGCAACTTTGACTTCCCTGCAAAATATACAATCTACAACAACAACAAAGTTAGCAATACCTGTATCAATTTAAATTAATCCTCTCCCCTTATATTATACTTCTCCCCCTTAAACTATACTTCTCCCCCCTTTTGATCATAAGCAAAAAGATTAAGGAAACAGACTCCCCCTAAATATGATCTCCCATGATGTTGTCCAAGGATAGTCCTCTTGGTTGTTGAAAACTTTTAGGATCAATGGCTTGAGGTGTTTCTTGAAGTTCCAAAGGATAATTCTCGTTTGGGTACATCTCTTCAAGAGCTTCCCTCAAATAATCCTCATCTCCTGCAATTGGTTTATTTGACTCAAGAGGATTTACCTCAAGGTCCACAATTTCATCAAAGACAACATGCATTGATTCTTCAATTATCAAGGTTCTTCTATTGAATACTCTATATGCTTTGCTAGTCAAAGAGTATCCTAGGAAAATTGCTTCATCAGATTTTGCATCAAATTTTCCAAGATTATTTTTACCATTATTTAAGACAAAACATTTGCATCCAAATATTTTCAAATGAGATATATTTGGTTTTCTACCATTCAACAGTTCATATGGAGTTAATTTTAAAATTGGCCTAATAAGCATCCTATTTAAAACATAACAAGCAGTGCTGACTGCATCAGCCCAAAAATATTTTGGCACATTAGATTCATTCATAAGAGTTCTAGCTAATTCTTCTAATGATCTATTTTTCCTTTCAACAACACCATTTTGTTGAGGAGTTCTAGGTGCAGAAAAGTTATGTGCAATGCCATGTTCTTCACAAAATTTTTCAAAAGATTCATTTTCAAATTCCCCACCGTGATCACTTCTCAATGTTTTAATTTTCAAATCTTTTTCATTTTGAATACGTTTAGCAAAAGATTTAAAGGCTTTGAAAGCCTCACTTTTCAAAGTTAAGAAGAAGGTCCAAGTGAATCTAGTGTAATCATCAACAATTACAAGAGCATAGTAATTTCCACCAAAACTTTTAATTCTAGATGGTCCAAACAAGTCCATATGCATAAGTTCTAAAGGTTTTGATGTTGAAATTATGCTTTTGGATGAAAATGAAGATTTTGTTTGTTTACCTTTTTGACATGCAGAGCATAATTTGTCTTTCTCAAATTTCAATTTAGGTAAACCAATCACAAGATCCTTAGACATTAACTTATTTAAATGTTGCATATGAATATGTGCAGCTCTTTTATGCCATAACCAAGGATTTTCTTCTTTAGCAACTAAACATGTTATACTATGACTAGATGCACTCTCAATATCAATCAAATATATATTATTATGCCTAACACCTTGCAAAGCAATAACAGCAGAATCTTTAAAGTAAACAGTACACTTATCACTTTCAAAGATTACCTTTAGACCTTTGTCACACAACTGACTTATGCTTAAGAGGTTATGCTTGAGGCCTTCAACATATAGGACGTCTTTTATGATCAATGTGTTTCCACCTCCAATGTCTCTGGTACCCATGATTCTACCCTTGTTATTGTCCCCGTAAGTCACAAATCCTTGCTTTTTCTTCTCAAAGTGGATGAACCTTTTCTTGTCACCGGTCATGTGTCTTGAGCAACCACTGTCAAGATACCATAATGACTTCTTTGACTTAGTAGGTTCTTGACTTTCAGTATCATCTGAGTCAGCCATTAGACAAATATTAGCTTCCTCGTCTGAATCACCTGAGCTTGTTGAACTAGAAGCATTGTCTTCCCAAGCTATGTAAGCTTTCTTTTTCTTTTGAAATTTTCTTTCCTTCTTTTCCTCACTTTTCCTGTTCTTTGGGCATTCAGATTTCATGTGTCCTCTTTCTCCACAACCAAAGCATTTTACACTTAAAGGTGATTCTTGATTTTCTTTCCTTTCTTTGCGGAATTTATCTTTTCCTTTTGCCTTCATAAACTTGGCAAACTTCTTTATCATAAGGCTCATGTTCTCCTCATCATCAGAATCATCATCTTCAATCCTTTTAGAGCTCTTTCCTTTAGAGATCTCTGACTTGAAAGCTAGTGTCTTTCTCTTGCCTTGATCCTCTTCAGCAGTTAGTCTCCTCAACTCTAGCTCATGCTCACGAAGCTTTCCAAACAGAATTGGCATTGACATCTGAGTGAGGTTTTGAGACTCCGAGATGGCAGTTACCTTTGGTTGCCAAGACCTGTCTAATGATTTTAAAATTTTCACATTTAATTCATCATTATCAAAAGTCTTACCCAACCCAGTCAAGTGGTTCACTATGTGAGTGAAGCGCTTTTGAACATCAGAAATTGTTTCTCCAGGTTGCATTCTGAACATCTCATACTCCTGAATAAGAGTGTTCTTCCTTGCACGTTTCACGTCCTCTGTTCCTTCATGTGTGACTCTGAGGACTTCCCACATTTCCTGTGCTGTCTTACATACTGAAATTCTATAGAATTCATCAAGTACAACAGCAGATGATATAATATTGCGAGCTTTAATATCAAACTGAGCTCGTCTATTTTCTTCAGCAGTCCAACTAAAGTATGGTTTTTCTACCTCTACACCATCAACTGTGCTCTTAGGAATATAAGGACCATTTTGTACAGCTTCCCAGATGCCTCTGTCAACAGACCCCATAAAAATTTCCATTCTGACTTTCCAGAAGGCATAGTTATCACCAGTAAAAAGTGGTGGTCTGTTAATAGAAGCACCCTCGGCATATACAAGGTTTTGGTTGTGACCGGCCATTTTCGCAAATTTTTGAAAAACTATCAAACCTTGCTTTGATACCAATTGTTGGTACCAGTGATGGTATGATTTGAAGAGTAAAGCGCAGCGAAATAAAACTTAGAGTAAACGGAAAGCGTGTTCGGTCACCTTTTTAAAAATCAATTTGGTCCTTTTTAGAAAATCAATTTTCTTTCAGAAAATTTGTAGAACAGTTGATATACGTAAAAGATAAAGAGTGTAGGGAATAGAAAATCACACAAGTAATTTTTATACTGGTTCGATTCAACAGAATCTACGTCCAGTCGTTAATCACTATAAAAGTGATTAACAGTTCCACTAAAAAATTGTTTCACAGATTACAAATATAATGAATAACAATTGATAAAATAAATCTTCCTTCGACGAACGAACCGGAAGTAAAACACTCTGCCAACTCGAAGAGAACCGCTCCGGCAATTGACCAACGATTCACGAGCTTCTCCTTTTCACGAGACCAGGCAGAGCACCTTGCTAACTCGAAGAGAGCTTGCTCCGACTATCGACACACGAAACGCGAGCCTCTCCTGTTCACGAGATCAAGCAAGGGAACGTTGAACTATAGTTACTGAGAACTTCCTCTGTCAACCAGTATTCTGCTAAGCTTCTGTTCAAAAAACAACCGTTACTTCTGAAAAATTCAGAAGTTCAATATATAGCCAGCTATCCTGAATATCAAAGGTCAAGCCCTAACTGCCACTGATAATCGATTATTGTAAGTGATAATCGATTATTCAAGTCCGTTAAAGGATTTTCAAAATGTGATAATCGATTATTTGGAAGTGATAATCGATTATCCCTGAAAGACTCATGATAATCGATTATTGCTTCTCATAATCGATTATTTCAGTCACAATACAGGTTTTTACAAAATTTAAAGACTTTCCTAATACACTTATATTCTACAAAAGTGCTTTTAAACATTTCTTCAAGTGAAACTTCTTGTAGCATCCTCAAAATTAATTTCTTCAGGATTTACCAATGCTCCTCATTGGTAACAAAATTATGCATAGAAATCAAAAGCCCTAATTTATCATGTTCCTTCTCCCCCTCCCCAGCTTGTAGATAGGGATGCGCCTAATAACACCAACCTATTGGAGTCGGTCATAGCAGCACTACAACAAAAAAACACAAATTTAACTCAGCAAAATACTATTGCTTTGCAAAGTTTGGAGGCTGCTAAGGCGTCGGCAGAAACCACCCAAAGAGAACTGGTGGAAATGATGACAAGTGGAATGCAGACGGTTAGGCTGTCCGCTTCTTTTGGGAATGTTCAGACCGAATGGAGCTTGGAGAGCTTCCTACAACATCATCCAGCCAAGTTCGATGGCAAGTGTAGTTCGGACGCTGCTGACCAGTGGTTAAGAGATATGGAGAGGATTTACAATGTCAAGAGGTGTCCGAATGAGAACAGATTGGCATATACGAAATATTTACTAACTGGGGAGGCCAGCCGTTGATGGAGTAGCATGGGAATGCTATTGGAAGACAATCGCACTCAGGTCTCTTGGGAAACTTTCAAAAATAATTTTATGAGGAATACTTCCCAGATAGCGTTCGGTTCACTAAAGAAGTGGAGTTCCGTCAACTGGTTCAAGGAGGAATGACTGTATCTGAATACACGGATAGATTCAAACATCTGGTGAGGTTCTATACAATGGGGATAAATGAAGAATGGCAATGTAGAAAATTCGAGAATGGGCTGAGAGCAAATCTTAAAGTCTTGATCTCAAGTCTATGTATCAAGTCTTTTCCAACATTGGTGGAGAGGGCTAAGGTGTTAGAGAAGAACACGTTAGAGGCCGAACAGTTAAAGAAGCAGCAACAAAATATTCGAGGACCAATCACGCCCAGAAGTGGTCCTAGTGTGAGGAGAACACCTTATTCTCGACCTCCTTCATCAGGGTCTTCTGGTTTTTCCTCTCAAGCATTTGTATCAGCCGATCGGTCAGGACCGCAAGGATCGGTCTCTTGCTTTAATTGTGGAGGGCGTCACTATAGATCTTCATGCCCTTAGTTGGAAAGATCCAGGCACTATACTCGTTGCGGAAGGAATGGGCACTCGGATAATGAATGTAATATGGGAGGAAGAGCAGTTCTAAGACCTCCTATTGCTGGCATATCTCAACAGAGAAGCGGTGGAAGAGCACAAGCAGTAGGCCGAGTATATGCATTGACTGGAACTAAAGCAACAAGTTCAGGTAACCTCATTACAAGTACTTGCTTGTTGTTTGGTGTTTCTTGCTGTGTACTTTTTGATTCGGGGGCAACACATTCTTTCATCCTGAAGGCATTTGTTGATAAGTTGGGAGTGTCAGTAGGAGAGATTCAGTTTGATCTGGTGGTGTCAACCCCAGCAGTTGGTGAGGTGTGGATAGCTACTTATTGTGCTGAATGCCCAATAGTGGTTGAGGGTCGTTAGTTCAAAGTGAACCTGATTTGCCTTCCTCTTCAAGGATTAGAGGTGATTTTAGGGATGGATTGGTTAACTGCCAATCACATTCTTATTGATTGCGGACAGAAGAAGTTGATTTTTCCCAATGAAGAAGAGAAGTTTTCTTTGTATATCGGCCAACTAAGGGTCGATCTAATGGAAGGAACAAGTTGCTTCTTAATACTATCTCATTTGGAAAGAGTGCAAAGTGAGCACAGCACAATCCGTTCGATACCAAGTGAGTAGGACGTTAACCGTTCAGTTGTAATGGAATTCCTGGATGTTTTTCGTGAAGAAGTGCCAGGATTACCCACTCCTAGAGAAGTTGAATTCTCTATTGACTTGGTATCAAGAGCTGAACTAGTGTCAATAGCACCATATCGAATGGCTCCAGCAGAGTTGGCTGAACTCAAGAAGCAAATTGAAGAGTTAATAGAGAAACAATTCATTCGGCCAAGTGCATCACCGGTGGGTGCTCCTGTGTTACTAGTTAAGAAGAAGGATGGAAGCTCTCGGCTTTGCGTTGATTATAGACAATTGAACAAGCTGACGATCAAGAATAAGTACCCATTGCCCAGAATTGATGATTTGTTGGATCAATTGCATGGGGCTACTATGTTTTCTAAGTTGATTTAAGGTCAGGATATCACCAGATTTTGGTTAAGGAAGATGACGTTCAGAAGACGCATTCAGGTCTCGGTATGGTCACTATGAGTATGTAGTAATGTCGTTCGGTGTTACTAATGCTTTGGCCATATTCATGGACTACATGAATCGCATTTTTTGACCTTTCCTAGACAAGTTTGTAGTCAATTTCATTGATGATATCCTCATCTATTCCTAGAGTCGTGAGGAACATGAAGAGCACTTGAGGATAGTTCTCGTTGTGTTAAGGGAGAAACAGTTATACGCGAAGCTGTCCAAGTGCGAATTCTGGAAGGAAGAAGTACAATTTTTGGGGCACGTAATATCGGCTGGTGGCAAAAAGTGCAGGTTGTGCTTCAATGGGAAACACCCCGTTCGGTCACTAAAGTGAGGAGTTTTGTAAGATTGGCAGGCTACTATAAGCGATTCATTGAAGGATTTTCTGAGATAGTAGCACCGTTAACTCAATTGAGGAGAAAGGATCAACCTTTTGCATGGACCGATCGATGTGAAGCTAGCTTTCAAGAGCTGAAGCAGAAGTTGACTAGTGCTCCAATATTGATTATTCCTGACGTAAGCAAGCCGTTTGAGGTTTTCTGTGATGCCTCTTACTAAGGATTAGGCTGCGTGTTAATGCAAGAAAGGAAGGTCGTAGCTTATGCCTCTCGGCAGCTAAAGGTGCACGAGAAGAACTACCCTACGCATGACTTGGAATTGGTAGCAGTAATATTTGCTTTGAAGATATGGAGGCATTATCTCTATGGTTCTCGGTTTCAAGTATTCAGTGACCACAAAAGTCTCAAATATCTGTTTGATCAAAAAGAACTAAACATGAGACAAAGAAGGTGGATGGAATTCTTGAAAGACTACGAGTTCGAGCTATTATACCATCCAGGAAAAGCCAATGTAGTAGTTGATGCTTTGAGTCGAAAGACTGTTCATGTCTCGGTAATGATGGTCCGAGAGTTAAAAGTGGTTGAAAGTTTCACAGATTTAAGATTGCAGTTCGAGCTAGAACCGAACGGTATACGATGTTGCAGTCTTAGGTTGTCAAGTGACCTATTTGACCGAATCAAAGACATGCAGTTGACTGATGTGGATCTACAAAAGCTTAGAGGATTTATCGATTCAGAACAAGGTAAAGACTTTAATACAAGGACGAACGGTCTCTTACAGTTCAGAGGAAGGACGTGTATTCCTAATGATGGTGAGCTAAGGAGAGTAATACTTGAGGAAGGACACCAAATTCGTTTTAGCAAGCACCCAGGCATGACTAAAATGTACCAGGACCTTACGAAATCCTTTTGGTGGCCTGGAATGAAGAGTGACGTGGCTCGGTTTGTGTCTTCCTGTTTAACCTGTCAAAGAGCTAAGGTAGAGCATCAGAGACTGAACGGTCTACTATAGCAATTGGAGATTCCCGAATGGAAATGGGATAATATTGCTATGGATTTCATGACTCACTTACCCTACACGGTCAGGAATCATGATGCAATTTGGGTTATAGTAGACCGGTTAACCAAGAGTGCACACTTTCTTGCTATCAATTTGAAGATGTCAATGGCAAAGATGGCTCAACTCTACATAAAAGAAGCGATTCGGTTGCATGGCTTACCATCAAGTATAATCTCAGACCAAGATACCAGGTTTACCTCTCGGTTCTGGTAATGACTTCAACAAGAAATGGGAAGTAAGTTATAAATGAGCTCAACCTATCATCCATAGACGGACGGTCAATCTGAGAGAACAATTCAGACACTTGAAGACTTGCTAAGAACATGCATCTTGGATCATTTGGGAGTTTGGAACGAAGTCTTACCGTTAGTAGAATTCACCTACAACAATAGTTTTCAATCCAATATTGGAATGACACCCTTTGAAGCCCTTTATGGAAGAAAGTGTAGAACCCCACTGTGTTGGTTTCAAGAGGGAGAAGTGGTGTTGAATGAACCTGAAGTCATCCAGCAAATGATGGAAAAGGTGAAGTTAATTCAGGAAAGACTGAAAACATCTTAGAGCAGGTAAAAATCTTATGCCGACAGAAGATGAAGACCCTTGGAATTCGCTGCAGGAGATCACGTCTTCCTTAGACTGAACCAGACTACTGGTGTTGGCAGAGCCGTTCGATCTAAAAAGTTGTCTCCCAAGTTTATTGGTTCATATCAAATTTTAAGGCACATAGGACCGGTTGCTTACGAGATAGCCTTACCACCCTAGTTATCTAATATTCATCCAGTCTTCCACGTCTCCCAGCTTAGGAAGTATGTACTGGATCCTTCTCATGTGTTAGAGGCTGAAGACGTTCAAGTTAGAGAAGACTTGTCTGTGGAGGTGCAACCAGTTAGAGTTGATGAGAGGCAAACCAAACGGCCAAGAGGGAAGAAACTCAGATTAGTCAAAGTCATGTGGGATAGTAGAACAGGTGATTCCACCTAGGAGTTAGAGGATGATATGAGAGAGTCCTATCCTCAACTCTTATCTGGTAAGTCTTAATTTTCGAGGACGAAAATTTTTGTTGTTGGGGAGAATGTCAGAACCCATAAAATCCCCAGCTCAGTGGGATCAAAGTGTCAAGACCGAGATTGTGAGATACAGAAAGTGGAAGACAGGTGGCGGCATGAGAGTGGACCGATCGGTTTTTGACGGTAGTATTTAAGAAGGGATTTTCAAAACTGGTGCGACTTCTGTACATGCACCCTTCTTCACCAAATTTCTGAAACTCATTTTCTCCTCATTTTCTCCAAACTTCTTCATCTTCTCTATAAGAATTCTCATATTTTTGTCTTCCGATCATTTACCAGACCCTGCCTGAGCACTCGTGGTGTCAAAAGCTTTCATTTTCATCGATAAGATTTCGATTCTAAGTAGGTAAGTTTATCTCCTTCTGGAGAAACCTATTTTCGGACACATACAAGTCAAAATTTTAGTTGCATGCGTTCATCTACCTCCTTTTCACAAGAATTTTGATCATGTTTTGATCTCTTCCTTGTTCGGTGGGTAATAAGCATTCTAGAAAGGTTGAAGTTCAGGGAAAACACATTATGCTGCTAAGTGAATAGTCGTTTAGTTATAAGCTAAGGGAAGCTTATATAATTTAGTTAAGATTATCTGTTTGAATCGGTGGATATTTGAATGATGTATGTTTGATGCTTTGGCTTGATTGTTGAAGTACTATATGTTGATTGTATGTATTGATGTTTGATATATGGCATGAAAACTGGGTAAGAATATGTTTGAGTCTTAACTCTACGGTATCCTGCAGAATTTTGTATCTTGCACTGAGAGTCGCTTGGTTTGACATTTGTACGTTCGGTCTTGACTATATTCTATATTTGTAGAGCGTTTCAATTGATCGGTTCTCTATCTGTATGTTGGAAATAAACATTCGGTTCAATTAAGGTTTTCTCTTTTGACTTAATAGTCGGTCAAGTCCTGTACCAAAATAAATTAAGTATTCAAGATTTTCCTTGTCTTCAGAAAGTGAATAAACTTCAAGCTATTCTCATAGACGGAATTTACATATATAAATTTTAATAAGGAGTGTTCGGTCATATATTGATGCTCGGTGTTTCAAAGAGTGTTCGGTCATAGATTTATACTCAGTTTCTTCAGTGCTCGGTCATAGACTAGCACTCGGTCTTAATAGTGCTCGGTCTTAAACTAAGCGTTGGATTATAGTAGAGTTAGGTTATGGATTAACACTCGGTTTCTTTAGTTCTTGGTTATAGACTGGCACTCGGTCTCAATAGTGCTCGGTCTTGGACTAGCGCTTGATTCTAGTAGTGTCCGGTTTCTTACTGACACTCAGTTCCTTGAAGAAAACTCCACTCTATAGTTAAAGTGTTCGGCCTAAGCTCAAAATGCTCGGCCTATGGTATAAATATTATGTCTAAGTGTTTAGTCTTCAATTCAACTTTATTAGGGTTATGTTTTAGATGATAATTGGCTCATATTAGAGCCAACTCGTTACATGGTCGTTGATGGGTGTCGCACCCCATACAAATTTAATGTGCAAAAAGAATGCAGTATAGTACTAGGAAGTGACTCCTAGGTCGTCTCTCAAGGACCAAACTGTGGTTCGAGAATCAGGTCAAACATGAAGTGGGGGGGTTGTTGAAAAGTTGCGAATGCGGATGAATTAAAATCAAAACACGTACGCAAACAACAATGTAAATACAGATGTAAACAGAAATGGAAACAGAAATGTAAAAACGGAATGTGAAAAGGGTTGGTCATTAACTCAATCACTATGCTTCCAATCACAGGAATGATTGATATTACCGACGGCCATAATTCGTCGGTAATGTAAAAAATCCGTCGGTAATTAGCATTTACCGACGTCTTACCGACGGCCTACATACCGTCAGTAAAACCGTTGTCGGTAACCTTTACCGACGGATATTTTGTCCGTCGGTAATTACCGAAGGCTTTTGACCGTCGATAAAGCCTTCGGTAATTACCGAAGGATTTAGGCCGTCGGTAATTACCGAAGGATTCTGGCCGTCGGTAATTACCGAAGGAGTTTGGCCGTCGGTAATTACCGAAGGACATAGGCCTTCGGTAAATCCGTCGGTAAATGTCGCGAACTGGTTCATCTTCTTCCTCTTCCTTCCTCGCTCTGTCAATTTTTTTTTTGCATTTCCACCATCAAGTATAATCTCAGACCAAGATACCAGGTTTACCTCTCGGTTCTGGTAATGACTTCAACAAGAAATGGGAAGTAAGTTATAAATGAGCTCAACCTATCATCCATAGACGGACGGTCAATCTGAGAGAACAATTCAGACACTTGAAGACTTGCTAAGAACATGCATCTTGGATCATTTGGGAGTTTGGAACGAAGTCTTACCGTTAGTAGAATTCACCTACAACAATAGTTTTCAATCCAATATTGGAATGACACCCTTTGAAGCCCTTTATGGAAGAAAGTGTAGAACCCCACTGTGTTGGTTTCAAGAGGGAGAAGTGGTGTTGAATGAACCTGAAGTCATCCAGCAAATGATGGAAAAGGTGAAGTTAATTCAGGAAAGACTGAAAACATCTTAGAGCAGGTAAAAATCTTATGCCGACAGAAGATGAAGACCCTTGGAATTCGCTGCAGGAGATCACGTCTTCCTTAGACTGAACCGGACTACTGGTGTTGGCAGAGCCGTTCGATCTAAAAAGCTGTCTCCCAAGTTTATTGGTTCATATCAAATTTTAAGGCACATAGGACCAGTTGCTTACGAGATAGCCTTACCACCCTAGTTATCTAATATTCATCCAGTCTTCCACGTCTCCCAGCTTAGGAAGTATGTACTAGATCCTTCTCATGTGTTAGAGGCTGAAGACGTTCAAGTTAGAGAAGACTTGTCTGTGGAGGTGCAACCAGTTAGAGTTGATGAGAGGCAAACCAAACGGCCAAGAGGGAAGAAAGTCAGATTAGTCAAAGTCATGTGGGATAGTAGAACAGGTGATTCCACCTAGGAGTTAGAGGATGATATGAGAGAGTCCTATCCTCAACTCTTATCTGGTAAGTCTTAATTTTCGAGGACGAAAATTTTTGTTGTTGGGGAGAATGTCAGAACCCATAAAATCCCTAGCTCAGTGGGATCAAAGTGTCAAGACCGAGATTGTGAGATACAGAGAGTGGAAGACAGGTGGCGGCATGAGAGTGGACCGATCGGATTTTGACGGTAGTTAACTCAATCATTATGCTTCCAATCCCAGATTAACGACAAGTACACACTACTCTAATCTAAATCCAACACGAATCACCCAACTAAGCGAAGGCTAATTCGGTTTTCAGAATTACAAACTAAGCGAATGCAATGCTCAAATTCAATTAGTCATCCACCATGCAGTCTAATCAACTAAGCAAAGATTAAACACCGATTAGGCAACTAAGCGTATACCTAATCGCAAGCACACAACAAATTAAATATTGAGCTAAATCAGAGCAGCAGTATGACAATTAAAGTGCAAGACTCTCATGAATAAACTACTCTAACCTATAATCCAACACGGCTAACCAACTAAGCGAAGGTTAATAATGCTATCATAATCACGAACTAAGCGAACGTAATACACCTATTCCATCTAATGTGTTCTATATAGACCGATCAACTAAGCGAAGATGCAATCACCATTGAGCAACTAAGCGTATACCCAATGCAAGCACATAGTCAGCTTTCATAGAATGCCAGGCAGAGCGAAATAAACACAAGAACAGTCCAAGAGAACTCAAGGAAACAAAGTAATTTTATTAATGACCAACCCGACTAACCTAAGCTAACATTGCAATTAAATTAACACAATTGAAATGGAATACACAGATCTAAAACCCATCTCTATTAACCAAACAATACTTAGAAAGAAAAAGAAAATCATGACGGGAAAGATAAAATAAATTGAGCAAGGTGCTTCTTTAAAATAGAATATGAATTGAAAAGCTTGAATTTCCTCCTAAGCATGGAAGTGGCAGCCGCTTCAATCAAAGACAAGAAAAGAAATGCTTGTGGAATGATAAAAAAAATGCAATAGCTGGACGTCACGACTGCTCTCAAAATGGAATGTGCCTTTCTAACTAAATGAATTCAGCGCATGAAAGAAATCCCATGACACCTCCGAAAATGAAATGGAATTAGTGCTACGCTTCTTTCTAGCAAAATTAATGATCTTTTTTTTTCCTACCTAAAAGCAATAGAAAGTGTTTCTAAGAAGACCTTTCACCAGCAGTGACCTTCCAAAATTAAAATGAAAACACTTAAAAAGAAATCCTCCCATCAATCAACACCTATTTTTCTTTCAATGCAAAGCTAATGAATTACCGTGTGCATCTCTTTTAGAAGAAAGGAAATAATTGGCTCCAAAAATAAATCCCAGCACCGTACACCTACTCCCATCTAATCCATTTCTCATGCCATGAAAACAAGGTAATTTCTACTCTCCTTCCAGAACCCGTGACAGTAACTGCCTTCTATAATATAATGTGCTTCTTCCTCTCAAATCTTCAAAAAAACCGTAACAGTGTGCAATTCCAAAAAGGTAAACAACATTCTAATTTATAGAATATCAAACCTAAATCTGGTACATGAAATGAAAGCAAAGACCCCTTTTTTTAGCTTCCAATGCCGAATGACTTGACAACAACTCTATCCATTCCAGGCCATGACTTCACCTATGGACGTGACCCCTTGCCTTGTCACCGTGCTACCCATTTTTCTCATTCAATGCTGAAGAAAACGTTGCACAAAATGGTCCCGCGCATGCACAAAATGGAAAGGAATAGGGTGCCCATTTTTCATTCAACCATTTTTCAAGAGTGTCAACATAGTTCAAAGAAAAGCTCCTAAAAAAAACACGTTCCAAGACCAGACTCCAAAAGTGACGGTTGGTTGCTAGCTAAGGCCGTGAGTCTCCTAAAAGTGAGGGTGGGGGCCACCGAAAGAAACCCTAGGTTGCCAAGTGTCTTACTACAATTTCGACTCCTCATATTTTTGCCAACAATGGCCCAATGTGTACAAATTTAATTAAAAACATTCTAGACTACTAAGTTACAATATAATTAAATTTGAAATGTCTATGTGTAGAGTCTTTAATTAATTTGCCTCCTTCCTAATCCTCCAAAATGTATCTCCAAAATTTTTCCTGCAATAGATAATGCAATTAATTAGCTCAGATAATTCAAATTAATTAAAATTAGAATTTTCGGTCAATTTAAGCACATATAACAAAAACGGAAAAATACCGAACATTTAAGCATAATTCCCTGATTAATTCTAGCACAACAAACTAAGTGAAGTCAAGAAAATATTGACTCATCAAAATAGACCACACTTAGTCTTTTGCACTCTTGGGCAAAATCAAGACAGAAATCAGGGAATAGTTCAAAGAACATCAGGGAAGTGACACAGACTCAACACACAGAAAACAAAGACTAACAAGGACAAAAACAAAATTACACAATTCTCCAGAAATCTGGACAAAGAAAGGAATAGACAATATCCAACACCGAATCAAAGAAAGCAGATACTCATGAAGTCATCAGGGCAATTCCAAGCATGGCAAAATGATCAGTCAGCTCAAGAGGTGAATCAATAGAAACAGAACCTCACAGATGCACACTATTAGTGTTTCTCTCAAGTGTCTAGGGTAAATAATTTCAACTCAATGCACTCAAGAAAGCAAACACAAACAGACTTTGCAGACCTCTAATATCAACACTCAAAACATCTGCATGTTCAAATCAAAAGGTCTTTTATGGATGCAATGAGGCCAAGGAAAAAGGGAGGATAAATATGGATAAGAAGCTATAAACCAAAAGAAATACAGGAGCAATGGGGAACAAGTGAAAACACAGTCAAATCATGCCCAAAACCTCTAATTCAATCCTCTTCTTGTCTCCATTATTCACAATTTTTTTTTAATTTTTCTTATTCTTTTCTCTATTTTCTTTTTCTTTTTCATTCTCATCTTGTCTCTTTTCTTTTCTCTCTATTTAGGACACAACTCCAAGATACAAGATACACAACATATTTACAAAAATAAAACAAGAAGAGGAACCAACTAGCCAGTTCATCAAAATCCCCAAGGAGACCACACTTGTTCCCAAAACACTTCCAAAGCTCCAAAATTCCTAAGGTTCAGGTAATCATGGTTTTTCACTTAGGGCTAGTGTATGAGCTTCAAAACAAAGAAAAGGGAAAGCATAGACTCAAAATGGGTTATCAAGGGATTAAAACAAGGTAGGCTCCTCTGGCTAGAGAGGCTCAACAACAAAACTTCCTTTATCACTTTCAAACATGCATATCAATCAAGAATCATCAACAGAGTCAAGCCAAGGCAAATGTGCAAGCAATCCAGAGACATATCACACAAGGAAAAACATAAAGTGGCTCAAATCTCACGCAGGGTAATTGTCGCAATCAAATCAACCTCTCAAACATCATAATCATCTTTCAAGTAGAGAAAAGCAAGGATTTCCAATCAAAAAGAGTATCAATGAAGTGAAGGAAAAACCTACAACCTAAACAAAGTCAAGAAATCAAGAGAAACATGCAAAAGTGTACACAAGACACAACAAAAACTACCTAGAAAAGAAAAAATTTAATGCAGAAAACAGAAACTAATCAAAGAAAAATCAAAATCTCCCCCATTAGACCACACTTAAACTACATAGTGTCCTCAATGTGTCACAAGCATAAGATCGCAATCATAACAATCAACAGATCATGGACAAGTGTAATAAAAGCGGGAAAGGGAGGAGAAGGGAAAAGAAAACTCCCCTGGTCATGGTGACAGTTGCCAATTTTGGACTTGCAGGGAGATGTCTTCCACCATCGGATTCAGCAAGGAAGTGTTGAGGAAGAACTGCTTCAGCCGCCAGATTTGATCGAGCAGGGAGATGTCCTCCATAGTTGGATCAAAGAAGAAGTTATTGTTGATGAGCGGGTTCAGCTGGTGCCTATTGATGTTGAAGATTTTGTGTATGCTTGCACCTTTGTTCTCCACTATGGGTTTTTGTTGATCAAACTCATGTGTACCTCCTGCAATAGGGTTAGTGCAATGCAGCTCCAAAGAAATAACATGTAGGGGTATAACACTAACACCCAATCCCAGTGTAATAGGTTGACCCTCAGATATACCCTCAGAACATGAACACTTTCAAATATAGAAACAATATCAATAATAGTCTCAGATTCAAGTTTAGTGCATGGAGAACAAACATTCAAATGTGATATCAAAAAGTAGTTCTCATCATGCAAAGAGGTAGAATTAAAAGCATGCTCATCAACAATATAATCACCAACATACCTATCATCAGCATAATCATCAACAACAGAATCAATCTTAGGTATGTTTACCTCCACTTCCCTGAAGATTGGTAGAGTGGTGGAAGGTGAAGCTGGTCTACCTATCTCAAAAGTGTTGCTCATATCTGCCTGGTCCTCCAATTCTTCATCAGTCTCCTCAAGTGCAAGAGTAGGGACATAAGAGGGTGGGAAAGTAGGTGGCACAATACTAAGCTCATGACTCTGCTCCCCATCTCTTATGTGGATGGCTCTAACATCATCTGGAAGTTGAACAGCCTGAAATGGTGATTCCTCTAAAACCTAAGATTTTTCCTCAGTGAGCTGAGTGGCCATCTGCCCTATCTGATCAGTCAAACTCTTAATGGAAGCTCTGGTCTCTTGCTGGAACTGAATGTTCTGCATGGCTATTTGCCTCAGTAACTCCTTCAATGTAGGCTCAGAAGTAGGGGAAGGATGAGGAGTTGCTTGGGTAGGCTCATGAAGCTCCAACTGTTATTGTTGCTGGACAGGGGGAGGCACACAAGTACTCTAGAACGATGGTTCTTAATATTGAAGCTGTGAAGTACCATACTATCCCAGGTTAGGATCATTCCACCCAGGATCGTTGCTATATGAATCAAAATGATTTTGAGTAGGGCGAAATCTTTCCAAAAATCGATACTTAAGATCTCCCCAATTAGCCTTGAATTCTAGAGGAAGATAATAAAGCCATCCCCAAGCTGCTTCTTCTACTGAATGCAGAAATGCCTTTAAGAAAATGCGATCATCCGGGACATTTGGAGGTTTCATTTCAGAGCAAATGCGTTGGGACCTCTCCAAATGTCTATGTGGGCATTCACCTGCAGAACCATGACACTTACGCAGCAAATGAATCAGTCCAGAGGTGAGAACACAATGAACATCATCCTCACTAAGTGAAGCTGGCTCCTAAAGAGCACTCTCAAGAATGGGAGGATGAGTCATATTGTTCTCAACACAGAAATCAGTAGAAGAATCATAATCAGAGTAACAAGCAGGAGGAGAATCATAGACACAGGCAGAATAAGTATTACTCACATAGCCAAAATAGGTAGACATGTAGAAAGGGGAAGGGGGGAAAAGAAGAATGCAGTAAAAATATGCAACTACAACTATCTAAATGCAACACACATGACACCACGCACAAAACGTCACAACACACTCACAACACAAGACAAAACACAACACACACAACAACAAAAGACCTAAAATCGAACCGTTGGTCCCCGGCAACGGCGCCAAAATTTGGTGGGTGTCGCACCCCATAAAAATTTAATGTGCATAAAGAATGCAATATAGTACTAGGAAGTGACTCCTAGGTCGTCTCTAAAGGACAAAATTGTGGTTCGAGAATCAGGTCAAACACGAAGTGGGGGGGTTGTTGAAAAGTTGTGAATGCGGATGAATTAAAATCAAAACACGTATGCAAACAACAATGTAAATACAGATGTAAACAGAAATGGAAACAAAAATGTAAAAACGGAATGTGAAAACGGTTGGTCATTAACTCAATCATTATGCTTCCAATCCCAGATTAACGACAAGTACACACTACTCTAATCCAAATCCAACACGAATCACCCAACTAAGCGAAGGCTAATTTGATTTTCAGAATTGTAAACTAAGTGAATGCAATGCTCAAATTCAATCAGTCATCCACTATGCAGTCTAATCAACTAAGCGAAGATTAAACACCGATTAGGCAACTAAGCGTATACCTAATCGCAGGCACACAACAAATTAAATATTGAGCTAAATCAGAGCAGCAATATGACAATTAAAGTGCAAGAGTCTCATGAATAAACTACTCTAACCTCTAATCCAACACGGTTAACCAACTAAGCGAAGGTTAATCATGTTATCATAATCACGAACTAAGCGAACGTAATACTCCTATTCCATCTAATGTGTTCTATATAGATCGATCAACTAAGCGAAGATGCAATCACCATTGAGCAACTAAGCGTATACCCAATGCAAGAACACAGTCAGCTTTCATAGAATGCCAGGCAGAGCAGAATAAACACAAGAACAGTCCAAGAGATCTCAAGGAAACAAAGTAATTTTATTAATGACCAACCCGACTAACCTAAGCTAACATTGTAATTAAATTAACACAATTGAAATGCAATACGCAGATCTAAAACCCATCTCCATTAACCAAACAATACTTAGAAAGAAAAAGAAAAGCATGACGGGAAAGATAAAATAAATTGAGCAAGGTGCTTCTTTAAAATAGAATATGAATTGAAAAGCTTGAATTTCCTCCTAAGCATGGAAGTGGCAGCCGCTTCAATCAAAGATAAGAAAAGAAATGCTTGTGGAATGATAAAAAAATGCAATAGCTGGACGTCACAACTGCTCTCAAAATGGAATGTTCCTTTCTAAATAAATGAATTCAGCGCATGAAAGAAATCCCATGACACCTCCGAAAATTAAATGGAATGAGAGCTACGCTTCTTTCTAACAAAATTAATGAGCTTTTTTTTCCTACCTAAAAGCAATAGAAAGTGTTTCTAAGAAGACCTTTCACCAGCCGTGACCTTCCAAAATTAAAATGAAAACACTTAAAAAGAAATCCTCCCATCAATCAACACCTATTTTTCTTTCAATGCTAAGCTAATGAATTACCGTGTGCATCTCTTTTAGAAGAAAGGAAATAATTGGCTCCAAAAATAATACCAGCATCGTACACCTACTCCCATCTAATCCATTTCTCATGCCATGAACACAAGGTAATTGCTACTCTCCTTCCAGAACCCGTGACAGCAGCTGCCTTCTATAATATAATGTGCTTCTTCCTCTCAAATCTTCAAAAATACCGTAACAGTGTGCAATTCCAAAAAGGTAAACAACATTCTAATTTATAGAATATCAAACTTAAATCTGGTACATGAAATGAAAGCAAAGACCCCTTTTTTTAGTTTCTAATGCTGAAGAAAACGTTGCACAAAATGGTCCCGCACATGCACAAAATGGAAAGGAATAGGGTGCCCATTTTTCATTCAACCATTTTTCAAGAGTGTCAACATAGTTCAAAGAAAAGCTCCTAAAAAAACACTTTCCAAGACCAGACTCCAAAAGGACGGTTGGTTGCTAGCTAAGGTCGTGAGTCTCCTAAATGTGAGGGTGGGGGCTGATAACGGTTGAAAAACCGTTATTTTCATAGTTAATTTTGATACTAAAACACACCCTTTATGACTTAGAATGAGCTTAAAATCAAGTAAAACGCTTAGTTGAGTCATGTGAGAGTCAAAAGTTGGTTTTAGAGATATTATGCTTGTTTTTACATTGTTGTGCAAGGTTTTGAGATAAATTGAAGATGGAAGTAAAGCAAGGTGGATTTGGAATCGTGAAAGATGAAGAAAAAGGATGAAAAGAAGAGTTGGCAAACCGCTGAGCACCAGAATGGACCGATGAGCGTCCAAGGCGATTAGAGACAAACCGCCCAACGGTCAGTTGTACCGTTGGGCAATGGCGCGATTAAGGGGTAAACCACTGGGCGGTTTATTTAGCCGTTGGGCGGTTGTCTGTTTTTACCTTTTTTATTTGGCCTCGATTCTGTTATCTTTTGCGCCTATGTATAGCCCCAATGCGATTCAAAACTGATTCTTTTGGCAGAGAGAAACGTCCACAACAGCTCTACACACCTTGGAGGAGATTTCTTGGATGCTTAGGCTCCACTTTATCAAACCTAGGGTTTGCTCTTCCATTCTTCCATTATATTTCATCTAGTTTCATCATGATTATGGTGAACCAAACCCTTTGTTGTTGGGGAACAATGTAATCTTTTGAAACTCCTATATATCCAAATTCTTATTTACTTTATATGCTTGCATATGCTTGATTTATCAATGGTTGGGTTCTTTACCTGTATTTAATGCTTTTACCGTTTAACTCATTCGGTAGATGTTGTTTGTCTTTATTGATACGGGGACGTACAATAATGTCATGAACTGGGAAGAATTCCTTGATTATGCTAATACCGCCTAGGGATAGGGGTAGGACGATCAATTGTATTTCGCTTCCATTTATAATGCATTATTAATTACTAGGGGAGGCTAGGGATAGCAAGCCGGTAATTAGTAATAGGCTTTTTTCACCAAGGGATTGGGTTAAGGGTAAACCAAGAAAGTTTGCATGGCAATATGATAAATAAGCAAAGTAAATAAGGAGAGTAGATATATGAGGGTGGATAAGATAAAATTGTAAACCCCAACAACTCCATTCATCCATATTTTCTTTAAGCCAATTGAATCACTGCATTTGCATGTTTACGTTTGTTTTGCATTTAACCATACAAATTAATTTTTTTTCTTTCAAGTTTTAAGCGATTAGTTTACACGAAAGATTAGGCCTTAAGAGTCCTTTGGGAAGAACGATATTGGGTTTACCAATTATATTACTTGATACGATTTGGTACACTTGCGAGGGGTTTACCAGGGGTCACCAAAAGAAACCCTAGGTTGCCAAGTGTCTTACTACAATTTCGGCTCCTCATACTTTTGCCAACAATGGCCCAATGTGTACAAATTTAATTAAAAACATTCTAGACTACTAAGTTACAATATAATTAAATTTGAAATGTCTATGTGTAAAGTATTTAATTAATTTGCCTCCTTCCTAATGCTCCAAAATGTATCCCCAAAATTTTTCCTGTAATTGATAATGCAATTAATTAGCTCAAATAATTCAAATTAATTAAAATTAGAATTTCCGGTCAAATTAAGCACAATTAGCAAAAACGGAAAAATACCGGACGTTTAAGCACAATTCCCTGATTAATTCTAGCACAATAAACTAAGTGAAGTCAAGAAAATATTGACTTATTAGTCGTTCGGTTGCGTTAATTAGTTAAGGGTATTCTTACCTTTGGTTTTCAATGTTTTTCTTTTTGGGTTATTTTTTGTTCAGAATGAAATATTGATTAAGGATAATTATATATCTTGAATACATGGGATGTATATTATTAAATTATTGTGAAAGAGAATTCCAAGGAGGAATGTCTCATGAATGGTTTGAATGGTAAAGTATGAATATGGCTAAGTTAAGTTGGCGTTTATCCTGATATTCTGTGATTATTCATTCTCACGTAGAGAAGAGTAAATCATGTGTGAGAATGGCAGGAGGTCCTTTAGCCTCAGGGTATTGGTGTACCGAGGTAAGCTTCATTAGACTAACCTTGGGTGGCAGCTGTTGAGGGCATCCCAGCTAGGGTCCACCCGGGTGCAAACACGTCGTAACTACATATATCATACACTCCGGATGAGTCAAGTCAGTAGTCGGATATAACATGTATTGGATGTTTGGTCATTTTCTGTATTCTATGATTTGGTTATATTTTGAAATGTATATATGATTTCTGTGTGATATAAATTATTGTGAAAGTTAATATGATTTGGTTATATATAATTGTCGTTCGAGCGTTCTTTTCACTGCGATGATCATCCTGTGAGTGTGAGCAGAAGGCGACAAAGGTTCACTAGAGGATGCGCTGGAGAGTGCAAACCTAGAAGATAGTGTAGGACCGTTCGGTCAATAGGTTATTAGCTATTTGGTGTAGAAAACTGTTCGGTTCATAGACTTTTGTAAAATCGTTCGGTGTAATCGTGCTGTATAAAACCCTTATAACTTGTGCAGTTTTAAGTTTATGGGTATTTTATACATTCTACTCTATAGTATAAACTTTCTACTGTTCTATCATATTATTACATGTTAACCTCGATTATAGTTTAAAATATATATTTATTGGGATGTTACATTTTACATAAACATAAAATAAAACAAGAAAAATAATGCTAGCATAATTAACAAATGAAGTACAATAAAAGAGAGAATTGAAATAAAATAAAATTTAATTATATATAATAATCATTACAATTAGTACAAAATAAAAAAAATGAAGTAAAAATAATTCAGTAAAATAAATCATCATACACAATTATTAAGTAGAAGAATGAAAAAATTAGGATTCTTTATTATTTTTATGTTAGGAATTATTTAAATTATTTATTTATTTTTTAATAAAATGATTTAAATAAAATATAAAAAAATTTTACAGGTGCTTTTAATAAATGTAATCATTTAATCTATTTTGAAATTATTCACTCAATTCCTCCAACATGATGTTTCCTACTCTTCTCTACATCTTCAAAATCACTAGTGCAGAATTGACTTTTAACGTCACTCCTTAGACGTCTGTTAAGCGGGAGCCCGACGTAAATTAATGACCGGTGGCACTTTCATAAATAAGTTACCAATATAGATGTCACTTAAGAGGGGCCCCGACATCTATAATATTATAGACGTCGGGGTCCTCATAACCGATGTCTATAGGCCCTCATATACGTCGGCTCCCCCGAATAGACGCCAAAACTAAACGAAAAAGTTAATAAAAAATAATTTTTTATTCTATTTAGACATCTGTTATGGGGGGAACCGACGTCTAAACCCTAAATCCAAAAATTTTAAAAATCAAATTTTGACTCCATATAGAAGTCTGATCCCGCCACTCTGACTTCTAAAGCACTTTATACGTCTGTTAAGGGGTAACCGACATCTAAACCCTAAATCCAAAATTTTAAAAATCATTTTTTGACTCCATATAGACGTCTGATCCCGCCACTCCGACTTCTAAAGCACTTTAGACGTCTGTTATGGGGAGAACAAACGTATAAACCCTAAATCCAAAAATTAAAAAGTCACTTTTTGACTCCATATAGACGTTTGATCCCGCCACTCCGATTTCTAAAGCACTTTAAACGTCTGTTATGGGGGGAACCGACGTTTAGACCCTAAATCCAAAAATTTAAAAAGTCACTTTTTGACTCCCTATAGAGGTCTGATCCCACCACTCCGATTTCTAAAGCACTTTAGATGTTAGTTATTTGAGGAACCGACGTCTAAATGTCGGCATTAAAACACCGTGATCACAAGACAGTCGTTACGCGCACTTATTGTTCATCATCTTCGTCGCGTTTTCTCTCTACGGGTGACACTTTTCAGGTTCGTTTTCTCAGTTTTGCACCGTTTTAAATTAGTTTTACTCTGATTACATCACTCTTTGATGCATTATATTTCATTTGAACCGATTAAAATGCGTGTTCATTGGGTTTTAGTGTAGTTATTCTCGTGTCCTTGGGTGTTCTTTGGCGGCGATTTCTTGCATTTTGCACTCTTCAATTCCTTTGTCGCGTTTTCTCTCAACGGGTTAGGCTTTTCAGGTTCGTTTTCTTACTTTTGCACCATTTTAAATTAGTTTTACTCCGATTACATCACTCTTTGATGCATTATCTTTCATTTGAACCGATTAAAATGCGTTTTCATTGGGTTTTGGTGCAGTTATTCTCGTGTCCATGGGCGGCGTTCTTTGGCTGCGATTTCTTGCGTTTTGCACTCTCCAATTCCCTCCACTATGTTTTTAAAACCATCTAATAAAAAAACATACAATACATTCTCTTCAACTAAAATATAAAGTTGTAAACTCGAATCACCATCAGTCAGGAGCAACCTCAGAGACGTTTGACCTATATGGATCGGACATCTATATAGACGTCTGAACTATATACGCCCGACGTCTATAGAGACGTCTGACCTAAAGGGTCTGACGTCTCATTAACGTCACCCGTATAGACGTCGGACAAAGATCAGACGTTAAAAGCCCAAAATAACAGACGTCTAAAGTCCTTTCTGCACTAGTGAATGCTAAACACTAATAAAGACTAAAGACATAATAATAAAGTTATTAGTTTATATAGTGTCCTTTCCAACCATAGTTTATATCATATCCTTTACAACCACACAACCATTGTTGAGTGGGTTGGTTTGTCCCTTTACAGGGCAAAGTTGGCACAATTAATAGATTCTCCATTATTTGTTATGAAGTTAAATGCAACAAAATAAAGTCACTTTTATAGTAAAAAGGAAATAAAAGAAGAAAACAGTTATGTTCACAATTCAAATTGTTTAAATTTTTTCCTCTTAATTATCTAGTGGGAGATTATTGAATTGGCAATGTTATTACAATTGAAGAGAACTTGACATTGATGGGTTCTACTCTCTACTTTTTGAACATGTTTTTCTTGGGTGAAATTATCTCTTGCCTCAATCATATTTTGCTATTTTATCATTGAACTTTCAACCTCATTTTACAAGCAAGTGAATTTCAGCTTCACTCTGCTTTCTGTTTGTTCTTTGTGCTTGCCCCATAGAATTGAGTAGAAACCTACAACAATTAAGATAACACCAGTCACACTGCAACAACCAGAAAAAAATCAAAACCTTGTTGGTTTGGATGGATGCACTATTGTTGATAAGCTATACCAGATCCTATAAACGATAATATATGATGGAAGCTTGAGAGAAAATGATAGTGTTACTAATAAAAAAAAGTTTTTTAACGCGTTATGTCTCGGTTTTACTAAAACCGAAAGCGTGGTAGCATTTTTATAGTTTTAAGAAACTTATGTCTTAGTTCAAAAAGATCTAAAGCATAAAACCTCTACTGCCTCGGTTGAGCCACCACACACTACAATCATGTGATAAAAGCTGACATAATCTCTAATAAGGTTTACTGCCTCGGTTACACTAAGAACCGAGGCCTAAACGCTTACAACAGGGATGGTGCTTCGGGTACAAGCAGAATCGAAGCCTAACCTCTGTCACCCACATACTCTTCTGTAAATGACAGCTGCTGATTGACAAGAATATTGCCTCAGATATCTGTAGAACCTAGGCAGAAAAGCTTTACAGCATCGGTTAGGCGCCAACCGAAGCATATAAGACGCATATGTTTTCAAATTTTAATTATTTTCTGACACTTTAGGCATCGGGCTAGTTTAAAACCGAGATAGTATGCCTCTATTACCTCGGGTAAGTCTGGAACAGAGGTAGTATAACCTCAAAAATCTCTTTGCTTTCACGGTACTCTTCTCACTGTTCCTCTTCTTCTTGCTCGCGCAAAACTCTTTGCTTTCATTGTTCTCCAACCACCCTGAAATACCGCTTCGTCGTCCCCTGCTTCTAACCGCTTTGTTGCCTCGCCATCACGCTCCCTTCTTATCGTCGCCGGCATGTTGCCTCGACACCATTGTCGTCGCACTCCCTTGCACGCCTCCTCCTCCGTCGTCACGCCTCCTCTCTTCACGTGGCAGCTACGGTTCTACACTCTTCACGTGGTAAGTTCTCTTTGCTACTACATTTTTTTTGTTTTTCATTTTCAGATTACTACATGTTTTGTTAAGATTTGTTGTAACCATGTCTATATGGCATCCTTTTTGGTGATTAGAAGTAAGACATGTGTGTAAGGCACTCCTAAAGTTTTTGTCTGAATGTAAGAATAGACCAAAAGTGTCAGTATAAGATGGGGAACTTTTGTGTGTAGTTGAATTATTTAAGACTAATGTTGTCATTTCATATACTTGGTAGAAAGTGGGGAATCTTTTGAGACATTCTTTGCAGTTTCGTTTATTGGAAATCTCTCCTTATTTGTTACTCACGTGAACCCCTTATTCCCTATTAAATAAAGTGTATGAAACCAACTGATTAACAGTCTTTTTAAAACCAGAGTCAGTAGAAAAGGAATCAGAAAAAAGGTTTTGGCTCTTTGCACTTTGAAAGGCTTGTGAGCAGTAATAAGGCTTTGAAATTCGAAAGTTGGACAGTACTCATGTGAATGATGAAAATTGTGAAGGACTGTTTTTATGTTGAAGCTCTAATTGAAATGATGGATTTTGAAAATGTTTTCAGAAAGCACAAAATGAAAACTCATTATGCCTTAAAACCTGATATTCCTATTGTTAAACTGTGAGCAAGAAGGAGTAGAAAATGGGATATACCTGAGAAGCAAGGAGAACAACATCTTTGTCCAGATAGAGGGTGAACTAACTAGTGAGACTGAAGCTACCAGTGAGCCATTTTCCTGTAGGAACATAGAGCTGAGAACTTTGGAATTTGGTTTAGATATGTGTGGAGACTGGACCTGTGACTAGTATTTATAGTGGAAGCCACTAGGTTCATTGGTTCCTAAAAGCTCAAATTTCTTTTGATTTTCTTGCAGAAAAAAACATTTCAGACTGTTTAGATTCCTATGTTTAGGTAAATTTTAGATGATTAATTAACAAATCAAAACAATGGTAATTAGTGCAAGTGTTGATGAGGATGATATGATCAGGAATTTTCATATATAGCATGAATCATATAGAAATTTCCCAGGAACTGGATTCTTTCTCATGTGAACAAATTTTCAACTCATGAATCATTTGGTAAGGAATGTTTTGGGAAACAATATTTTTAAAATTTATTAAAAAACATCATAAAAAGTATTTGTTTTGCTTGAATCTCATTTAAAATGTTAAAAACTGTATTGTCAATAAATTAATTATAACTATAGGGTGGTTACCGTTATCTAATTCCTAATAAAAAAAATTGTAATCTATTATTTGTTAGATAATTATTTAAAAAATACATGCAAAATTTTTAAAATGCACAAATATTAAAAAAATCCTTTTTTTTTAAACTACACACAAAAATTAGCTTTATTATAAAACCATTTCGTTGTGACCCGTTTTACATTACACCTACAACGTCATTAAAAAACATGAATGGTTGTAAATGTAGTTTTTAGAAAATGTTAAGAGGTGTCACTGTCTACACCTCTCTTTTTATGTGTTATTCATAACTCTGAATATTTTTTCCTTCTTATCCCTTTGATACCAGAAAACATTAAGAAATTTGGTGTAATTTGTAATCCTTCTATGGCATGACATAATTATTAATGAAAAAAATTATAATATAAAATTTAGCTTACATTGAGCCTATTGAAAAATTTATAATATAAAAATTGAGCTTACATTCTACATTTGTATAGTGCATAGTTGATATGGGAGTATCAAATATGTCCACTTTTATTTGTAAACCTTAATATTTTTTTTCTCTTAATCATATAAAAATTTAACACAAATCCCTTTCAACTTTTTAAATCTTAAAAGAAAAAAAAAAACTTATATGGGTTCCCTTTAAGGTTTGGTAATTTAGTCTATACTTTGTTATATTTTGTACTATTTCAATGATGTTACTTAACATTTTATAATTATGATGATATATTATAGTGTAATAGACAAACAAAGTCATATGAATGTGGTTACTACGTCATGTTTTGGATGATGACCACTATTTGTGCACATTATACCAGTGGATGGCACACGGTAATATTTAGGTTTGAATTTTATTTTCTCTATAGTTTAGATTTTATGTACACTAATTGAAATCATTGTGTTTTATGCAGAGATTCAATGTGACTGCTCCAATTCTAGAGAAAACAAT
This sequence comes from Vigna reflexopilosa, assembly GCA_027742785.1. NCBI lineage: Eukaryota > Viridiplantae > Streptophyta > Magnoliopsida > Fabales > Fabaceae > Vigna > Vigna reflexopilosa. Next base: position 9,581,717 of record CM050928.1, on the reverse strand, counting down.
TAAACTCGTGAGGAAAACATTGGCTAAATATGTAATTCAATTATATAATAGTATGTAGTAGATATTAGGATATAATAAATTCTAAGTTTATGCTTCTAAGTTGTTTTATGCTTTTGTACATTATTATTAGTTTAACTTTGCACATTACATTGATTTATGTTTCAAAGTTGATTTATGATTACATTGGATTGATTTATGCTTCTAAGAAGTTGATTTATGATTACATTGAATGTATTTATGTTTTAATATAATTTTCATTTAAAATATACGCTTCTGGATTATTTTGGACTGTTTTGGCTGTAAAATTATATGCAGGTATGATTCTGCAGTTGGGAATGTTGCAGAAACAAGTCTGTTCTTAAAAAAAAAAATAGGGGAATATGCCTCGGTTGTGACCATAACCGAGGCAGAAAACTCCCCTACGACATCGGTTCAAGTCCCAACCAAGGCATAAAGTTTGGCGAAAGAAGAAAAAAAAAAGACCTTACTGCCTCGGTTCAGGTCCCAACCGAGGCACTAGAGGTGGACATACTGCCTCGGTTCAGAGGGAACCGAAGCATAAAATCCTGCGAAAAAAAAAATTAAAAAAAAAATATACTGCATCGATTGACTATGAACCGAGGCGAAATCGTCCACCCTTTTGTCTCGGTTCATAACTGAGGCATAAAAATCTAAACTTTTTGTCTCGCCTGTATATATCTCGATTCAAAAACTGTTGTCAAAGGACGAAAATAGCCGCTGTCGTTTTCCCTGACTGCACTAGTACATAAAATTTAGCGTCATATAATGGAAAAAGGCTTATATTTTACAATATGTTAAAACAAAAGTGTAGATGATATTGTCCATAATGTTGAGATAATGGGAAAATCACAAGAAGATTATATTCTATTACCTGATTGATGGTGAAAGAGAAGTACTACATAGCTATTTATAATGAGTGTGGTATGAGTAGAAACTTTAGAAAAGCAGATGGATTCGATCGACGAGAAAGTCCAACCTAGCAGTATCTTTATCATCTCCTCCTCTCTTATTGATTGGGTGAGATTTGTTGATTGGGTGAGATGATGAGGTAGCTTCTGGAGTATTCATGCATGCAACAACATTATCCTTCGTTTGTGTTAATCTGTGTGCATGTTTCCTATTCAACAATTAGCATGAAGCAAGATGAATATAATAAATACTTTACTTACAAGATTGTTCTTCGGATTTTGATAAATAATATTAGACTAAAGTAAAAAATAATCTTACGCTGCCAACTAATATTGAATAATTTATTTATTAATTATAATATATGTAATAGAACTAAAGCATATATAAAATCCAACAACAAAAATATATGTATAATATTCTATACAAAACATTATACTTTTGTAAATTTTAAGAAATGAAGAGTTAATAGAAATGTATACTTCAATTTACAAAAATTATTTTATCACTTGATAATTTGTTTTTTTTTTCATGTTTTTAAAAATAATTATTATTAAAAAGCAACAAATTTATCATACTTGCTGGTAATGGGACAGACAAATGCTTTCAGATAAAACAATAAAGATGGAATAAGACCGACACAACCATAATGCAAACCGTGGAATAACAAATAAAAATGTGATTATTCAAATGCTTCGGGATAAAAAAGCAAGGAATCCAATCCACTGAGGTGTTTTAACACTCACATTTCTATCTCACAGAACCAAACACTCACATTTCTTCCCTTTCTGATAGTTTGTACCAAAATCGGTCCTAGAGATAATATCTGCAGTGAGTTTAGTCATAGCTCTACAAATATTTTTTGACATCAACCATTTGTAACCGTTAGAACTACCCAAAGAAACAAAGAGACAATCCATGATACCCCAGAATTTGAAAAAGATGAAAACGGTAGACTCGAAAACAGTAATTGTACAAGAGTATCGATACCTTAATGTCTCCCATGAATGCAGGGGCAACGATGTGACGTTGGTGGTACCAATCTTTACCATTTGCCATTAACAGTCCTTGACCAATGAAATTCTTTGAACCTACCTTTGCCATCAGGATTTCCAGATACCGTACTATATTTTGAAAGGAAATCTTTCATCAATTACACGTCCAATTAACTTCGAGGAATACCAGTTTTAGACGTCCAATTAACTGTTCCATTCCGTATTCCAGTGCAGAAAATTAAATTCGGTTTCGTTTTCTTTTAGCTTCTATAAATACCCGTTTTAGAGTAGAAAAGTGGATACTAAAGAGTATCCCTAACTTCGTAGCTAACTTTTCCTAATTGGCATTTTAAATGTAGAAGCTCAGAAAACATTCACAGTAAACATAACACCGAAAATTAATTACTGTTAAGTACCTTCAAGGAGCGAGGATTTAGTATGGCCTCCTCTTCATCAACAGTTCTCAATACCAAATGGTGCAACCCTATCACTAGTGGAAAAATGCTGTGTCGGTTATTTTGGGCTTTTAACGTCTTCTTCACAATCGACGTCTATACTGGTGACGTTAACGGGATGTCGAACATCCACATAACAGACGTCTATACAGACGTCAGTTAGTGCAATGTCCGACATCACTAAACGTCAGTGCAGGCGTGTAAACCGACGGCTAAAGGCAATATATAAACGTCGGAGCAAGCAATAACCTAAGTCCAAGAGCACATAAAGACATCGAACATGTCACTAACCGCCGTCTAATGTCACTATAGACGTCGGTGTATGCATTAACCGACGTCTAATATAGTCGTTGTGTTTTAGTGCAGTTTTGTTCCTGTCTTTGGATAACCCAGTAGCACAATCTTGCTTTGCTAGTTTCCCCCGAAAAAAAGCTTGTGTCTTTTGAATTTCTCATCACATTTGAACCTAAAACCGAACCTGGGTTCTTGCCTAGTTCCATTTTCAACCGCAAGAGGGAAAAATTATGGTGAAACGATTACTACGCAACAACCCAGGGTCGTTTTTGGGTCGAAACGCCACGAAAAATCCAAAAGACGCCGCTTTTTCTGGGAGACTGCTAGCAAAGGAAGAATGTCGTATTGCGTTACCCCAAGAGAGGAACAAAACTGCACTAAAACACAACACAAGGAAAACAAATTTTAATCAGTTGAACCAGAAGACTAATATAATCGGTCTAAAAAAAGTTTAAACGGTTTAAATAAGAAAACACGCACCTGGAATGCAATGACGCAAGAGAGAAAAAGGAGAGGAGGAAGACGATTAAATGAGGCGAGTCTGCAAGGCGAAACTGCAATGCTGCGAAACTCCTCCGAGTCTGCGATTTATTTAACATGAAATTAGGCGTCGGTTGCTTCAGAAACTGACGTCTATAGTCACGTAGATGTCGGTTATATTACTAATGTGATGTCGAATAAAACTTTTAATCTGCCTATTAGACGTCGGACACAAGGGGCGCCGACGTCTACGGAGCTGATCGGATTGACGTTTCATTTCCTGTCAGGGAAGTAGACGACGATTGTCGTGGGGCGCCGACATCTATACCATTTTAGACGTCGGTGTCACTTTACTGGACGTCGAATTGCCTGCGATTTTGGTTAATAGCATTAATTACAGTCACATAGACGTCGCATCCCCAGAAGTCTGATGTCTAAGTTGCGGAAATTGACTGTCTTCCCGCCTTCCAGACATTATAGACGTTGATTTTTTACTACGTGACGTCTAAGCGCCTGGGAATCAAGTGAAGAGCATTAATTGCAGCCAGGTAGACGTCAGCTCCCCATCACAACCGACATCAATGGAAGCAGGAAAGACTGTCTTCTCGCCTACCTCACGCCCTTGGACGTCGGTTTCGGGCAGAGCAGACGTCGAATATATCATAGACGTCGTTTGCTATAAAAACCGACGTTCAGTTTACCAACTTATTTACGGTAATGCCGCCGTCCGCTAGTATACGTCGGGCTACTGCCCAACTGACGTCTTATGGGTGACGTTAAACAGCGTTTTTTCGCTAATGTATTGACACGTCAAACAATCCTTCCTCATAGGATCCACACCTACATGTATCAAACAATCCTTTTCCAAACATATCCCAGATCCAAACCATATTTAACAAAGCAATTAAGTAAACCATGCCCTAACTCCACACATAAACTAACTGTCCAAAAGTTTCTTATTTGAAAACTTGTCTTTAAGAAAATCATACGTTAAGAGGTGAACTTTAAATCTAATTTAATTTCACAAATTCGACTTTTAAAGTGAGATTTACACCTATTTATATATTATAAATTGATTTTATCTTTAGTCGATGTTAAACTTTCAATATAATATCATGTGAAGAAGTCGGTGCTATGTTAAACCTTGAATGTCTAAAATAACAAACGTGAAAGCCATTTTTTTTACAATGGTGTTCATTCTTCATAAACAACTCTACCTACATCAATAATCAAACCATACAAAATGCCTCTAGTGAAATTTTACAAAAGTGAATATATATGGTAATTACCCATGTATGAACATCGTTATTGACCATATTATAAAGATCCAAGAAACCAGTTGAAAACATTTTCGATAATTTTGGTGATTACATAACACAATACAAGACCTCGAAAGTTTGGAGATCCCAATCATACATAAAACAACAACAACAAAGATATCATTTTGTTGGGCGAATAGCATACCAAGTTTGGACAAAGGTTAGGACAAGACCCACAACTGCAGCATGGAAAGCAATAATGGCCCAAGGGTTGCTGAAATAGGTACTATACCCAAGAGCTAACCAAGTCCTAAGTTTATCCTTGTAATGCTTCTCAATTTGATTTCTAAGATAAACATATTTCCCCATGTCAGGCACTAAATCAGTGCTAAGGGTATTAAAAAGCTCAGCCACTTCCTCATCACTCCCTAGTGAATTAAGCAAAATTCGTTCTGATCTGAGTGCTTTCACATCATCTGGGTGGTCTATGAGTGAGTCTAAGAAGGACACATAAGAGCAAATCCCATAGTCATTCTGAAAATCGGGGCACATCTCATACGCTATCAGGTTTAGCACAGTAGCAGCTGTTGTGTCATCCACAACTATCTCGGGAAGCTTCAATGTTGAATGAAACCAACCAAGGGAGAAAGATATGTCTGCTGGCCTTCGTGTCTTACTTGACATGAATTCAATCCCTGCTGCTTTTAACTCCTTTATGTTCCTACACAATTTAGACACACAAATTATAAGTCATACTAAAATATCACCTATTTATGATTAAATAGGTTTTTTTACATATATAAGGAAAATTTATCCCGATATTACGAAAATATATAAGTTAAAAAGATATTAGTGGTTATGAGATAAGTCTTGTGAACTCATAACTATTACAAACTTGTATTGCAAACCTGTTTCTTTTTTCTCGAAAGCAACGCAAGAACATTGCATGATGATTGTTTCTTCTCTTCACGGTCAAATCTCTTTTTCTTTAAGGAACAAGATGTAGATTTTGTGAATGGTTTTGATCACCACATAAGGTGCGAACTCCAAGTTATTGATCGAGATGAAATTTCCACCGGATCTGGACCGTGGGCTTCCCATCTCTTATTTTACTCTATAAATAGTGCATTTTTGCTCTTCCACAACATCAACACTTTTCTCTCATTCTTCTTTCCTCTTAGTTGCATCCTTTCTCTCTTTTCTTTTCTAAAAATATCTTCAATTTATTATTTACTCTTTTTAGAATTCCTTGATGATTATACTATCTTCAGACTTTTGGAAAGTTTTTATTATATTCTGAATGACTTAGACAATACACTGCGTATAAATTCTTAAAAACAATTATCTATCCGTTTCAAAAAAATCTTAATTTATGTTTTTTGTCAATTTTTTTATAACAATAAAGACTTCAAAAACAAAGTAGTAAAAACTATGCATAATTTCTTTGTAAATTTCTGAAAAATGAAATTGTCAAAACTAACGACAATTTCACTTTTTCAAAAGTTAGTATGAATAGTGAAGTTGACATCTTATCCACAAGACTTAGTTCATCATCACTAATATTTTTTTTACTTATTATTTTTGTAATATTTGAACAAATTATTTTCCAAATACATGGAGAAACTAATTATATAAGAATGGTACATCATTAGGCTCTCATTTCTCAATCATTTATTTTTCTCTTTAATATGAATAAATGGTTGGGGACAATTTAAACTGTACCTGTATGTTACCATGTCGTCTTGGTTTTCTGGTGAAACACCTTGAGACTCGCTTCCGTTGCCGATGTGGCGCTTTGGAACACAGCATCCTTTCTTGTCAGTGTTTTGAGTTGGATCATAAAGGATGATAGAGCGTTGAAGGTCAAGAAGATGAGTAGGCTGTGGGAAATCCGCTGTAAAGTTTACCTGATCTTCTTTGGTGGCCCAATGGTGGCAACGGAGGAACCCTTTCATAATTTCCATGAGGTTTTCTTTGGAGTCCCTCCATAGATGTTTGAGCAACGGGAACGGAAGCTGGTTCTCCAGCAGAAGCGCGTCCTGCATCACCAGCACAAGCTGGTCTACCTTCACGTTCATTTTATACGGTTTGTCGAGCTTCGCATGTTCCAGAATGTGCAGAAGGGCGCACCCGTCCACGAACAGCATCCAACTGATCATGTCCTCCCGAGTTCCATAACCTTGTTTCTCGTACTCTAAAAACCTTTGATTTTTGGTGAAAAGATCGTCGTCAAAGAGGGGCTTCAAGGTTTGAATGTTTTGTACAACCTTTTTGTGCACTTCTTGGGGGGATATTTTGGTGCTGTCAATGTACTCTGCTGCCCACATTTTTTTGTACTGTTCTCCCAGGTGTAGATTGAGATCACCATGGTGGATGGGACCAAATGAAACTAACTTTGGGGAGTAGTACTTGCTGAAATTCTTTCGGTTTCGGAGAAGGTGTGGTGGTACTCGTTGGATTTTGGCGTTTTGGGGGGCTGGTGAAAGTGTTTCCTTTGCCCTTTGAAGCTCCTGGAGCCTTTCTTGAAGGTTTGAAATGGAAGTTGCAGACATTGTTTGATGACAAGAAATTTATTTTTGTGGGGATGTAGATGGGAGAGGCTTGTGTGTGGTTTGTAACAGATTTTCTGATCGAGATTATTTTACTATCATAGGGTATTGTATATTGCTATCTGAATAAAGTTTACTTGCTAAGTACATTTGAGTAAATTCTAAGCAAGGAATAAAGATCCCTCACTTTCACTGTTCTAGACTTTCATTTAATAAAGGGCAACGATTTTTTTTTCCCATTGGAGTTTGGAGAGCATGACTTTAAACGTCAAGAGAGCACATAAAGACTTAAAGAGCTTGTCACGCACCTTGTGTCTCCTTTCTTTCGTCTTTTATTTCATTTCTTCTTTAATTTATATTATGCTTATATGTTCATGCACATGTTCTTGTTGAAAGTAAATTGATTTTGTGTTTTGGCCTAAAAGATAAAAACCCAATATTAGCAAAAGACTTAAATAGAATTCTAGAAAATCCTATATAAAAGATTCTAGAATGATGTATAAAAATATTTAGAGATGTTTATCCATGAGATGTTTTTAGATAAGTTTAGAAAAGTTTAGAATTATAGGAATGTTTTAGAAAGTTCTAGTGAATGAATTATAGCTCTTAGATGAATATTGTGGTGGCAAGATCCTAACCATGAGTTAAGGAGGTGCCACTAGTATAAATAGGAGATGGTTGTGTCATTTGTATGTAAGCCAAAAAGTTTAGAAGCATTCAATACAACAATCCTTTCATTCTCTCAAAAATCTTCCATCCTCTCCCAATCTTAAACACTTCCTTCTAGCCTTTAAAGTTTCCTTCCAATAGTTCTATCCTTTAGCTTCTATCGTGGTTCTTTTGCTTAATTAATTAATTGAATCCTTGATTTTAGTTTGAATACTTGGAACTAAACATTCAAAAGAGATTTTTTTCTTTTATTTTTTTTACTCTAAACACCATAATTACAAGAACTAAAATGATCTAAAAGTGTTTCTTGACAATTTTGCTCTATGTTTATTAGAATATTTTTAAATAACCAAATAAACTCGTTGGAATTTTCTAATGAAATGAGCAAATAATTTACTTTTGACTTAATTACTTATTTAACCCCTAAATTAAGTGATTTTTTTTAGTTTAGTATCCGGTTTTAAAAGTGTATATATCGAGTCCTAAGGTTGTAAAAATTATATGAATCAAGTCCCTTCCGTTAAATTGGCATAAACGAAGTTAACTCTCAGTTGATGTTAAAAATCCACATCAACTAAAGATAAAACCAATTCATAATATATAAATTGATGTATATATAAATTATTTATTTTTATAATTTATATATATACTTACGTATATATGAACGTATATATATAAACACGTATATATGTATGTACATACGTGTATATATATATATATGAGTGTATATATATACATACGTATCTATATATATATATATATATATATATATATGAGTGTATATATGCATATATATATATATATATATGCATATATATATATATATGTATATATGTATATATATGCATATATATATATATATGCATATATATATATATGCATATATATATATATATATATATATATAAATAAATAAATAAGCGTACGTAGATACATATATACATACACATACGTTAAGTGAGAAAGGAAAATTATCTTTATTTATGCACAAAGACGGATATATATACAAACAAAAATTAATCTTTTTTTTAGTTTCAGAAACTAATATTTATTTATCCATCATCGCTTTTTATTTTATATGTTTTGTAATATTTAAATTAAATTTCTTATTAATTTAAATACTTTTAATTGAATTTTTATTAAAAAAATATTTATATATATCGTGTACTCAAAAGTTTCATGTTTTTTAATTAATTTATTCTCATTTAATTTTTTGCATGTCTCATAAGTTATTTTTATTATATTAATATATTTTTTATATTAATTACAAAACATTAAGGAAGATACTAGCTAGTGACTTGTATTGTATTAATATTTTTTATATTAATTATAATTTTTTAACGACATTTAACTAATAAAAATATTAAATTATGTAGAGTTAATAAAAAATATAAAATTTTGAAATAATTATACAAACTTAATTAAAAATATTCAAATTATTTTTTTAATAAATAAATAAAAATAGTGAGTTTTTAAGTAGAAAGGATGACATGTATAATCTATACGAGATACTATTATATAAAAAAGATATTTTTTAAAGACATTTCGTTTCTTATTTTATTTTTTATATAACATTTTTTTAAAATTAAATTAATTATTTTATTATTTTACTCTTTGACTTATACGTTTTTGTTAAAATCTAACTGTTATTTTCTTGTTTTGATTTTTTTTTAAATTTAACAATATTTAGTTTAAAACAACTATTTATAACAAAAAAGTTTCTACAAAATAAATAAAATTTACTCGCAATAAAAATATAAATTTTATTTACATTTATTTTAATAATAAAAATAACATTTTTATTTTTCATTATAATAAAGAAGTAAACAAACATCTCTAGTTTTAAAAAAAATTATTATAATGGATTATGATTTTATATAATTTATTATTAAATTTAACATAATAATATTACATTAAAAATAAAATTTTAAATTTTATTCTTTAGAAGTAGGATTTGTCCTTACGCTCTCTAATTGAAATATTTATTCTTTAGAATCATATAAACACTAAAGCTTAATATCTTACATTAAAAAGCAGTGTTGTAAAAAAAATATCTCATAAAGAATATTATCAAATGAAAAGTGTGCTAAAATATACATCTAAATCGGTTTTTTATAAGATTCTAATGTCTTATGTCGTCTATTGTCAAAAGTATTATACATCGTTCAACCCTCCTTGAATGATATACTTGAACGATGTATTAATTATTGACAAGACATATGATAAGATGTTTTGAACAAACAATACAAATTAACGTTTATAAACGTTAAAAACATTTAATGCATGTATTGTAAACTGTTATTTTGCTTGTATACATTGTCCTTGTTATCTGTGTAGAACAGGAATACACAAAGGATTAATCAAAACATCTGCACACGTTGGATAAAGACGTTGAGAGAAGCAAAGAAAATTCTGGAATAAATTTCTTGAAGACTTATACTCTGGAAAAGCCATTCAAGCTATTCTTCAATGAAAACTCTGATAAAACACTATATCTGACTAAGTCTGACCTCTCACCTAAAGGTTGTCTGCTCTCCTGAAAATCAACTCAACATCCAACAATCATCTTTCAAAAGGTCCTATATAAAGAAGATCAACTAAAGAGAAAAAAAGTTGCTGGTTTTGAGAAAAACGTAGAAGAGTGGTTGAAGCTAAAAATAAAAGAGGTGAAAAGTAGAAAAAGAAAAGAAGAGAACAAAAACAGAGATAGAGAGTATGATCGAGAAAGATCATCATTCATCAACTCTACTTCTTCTCAAAGTTTATATCATTTGATACTCTTCAATCTAGCAAATGTGATGAAAATAAGCTCAAACAAGACAAAAAGCGAAAAGAAATCTTTCAGAAAGAAAGAAGAGAGAAGAAAAGAAGAGAGAAGAAAAGAAGAGAGAAGAAAAGAGAAGAAAAGAAAAGAGAAAAGAAGAAAAGAAAGCCTTGTCGAAAATCTACTCTGAAGTTCATCTCTACGCACATAACGTTTAACGCAAATGATCAGAGAAGAGAAGAGAGCCATAAGAAATCAAGTGTTTTGCTCTGAGCACATATCGTCATATGTCCTCAAACAAAGAGAAAAAGAGAGAGTGAATTTACAAGAAGTTGGGAATATTTTGTATTGACTAAACATCCTCTTTAAAGAGTTATTTCTTCTTGTAAGCAAGCACTTGTGAACCAAGAGTGGTTAGAATACTCAGATGCCAAGAGTGACAAATGATACTCAACCAGGAGTAGGTGATGCTTGGATGTCATGAGTGGCGAATAATACTTAAACAAGAGTGGGTAAACTCGGTCTAGACAGTTGTTTAGGGATAGATCCTGAAGCGACTAAACTTGGATTGGACGTGTTGTCTAGGGGTCCCAGGAGTGACAAATAATACTCAACCAAGAGTTGGTTATACTTCAAACCAAGAGTAGTGTAAAAATACTCAGACTAATCAAGATTGACTAGGGCACCAAGAATAGTATAAGTATACTCAACTAGGATTGGGTTATACTCGTTGTAATCTTGAAAAGATTAATGGACATAGCTCAAGTTTGAGTGAACCACTATAAAATTTGTGCCTAAATGTTTTCTTCTTTTAAAACTATTATTAACTTTCCTATGTCATCGTCTGAAAGAGTTTATATTTACTAATCTTACATACATAGGATGTAAACATAGTTCACTTCTGCATACTATTATTATAAACCATTATATGTTGCTTTGCGAAAATATTTTGAAAACACTATTCACCTCCCTTTAATGTTTTCTTGTGTACTTCAATTATTCATGTTAAAATAGAAAAATAGTACAATGATTAAACTTTGTATTCATCATAAGATGATACCTTTTTATGTATTGAGCAAAAACTGTGATCTTTTTAATCATTCCCATCTTTTATCATACCCTTGTCTAGAAGAGGTTGTTTTCTAAATAATACTTGTGTTTAACTAGAGTGGTTGAGGTTTCAATGCCTTAGTCAGAAGTGGTTGTCATCCAAACAATACTGAATTTTAGTCAAGAGTGATTGGTAGGAGTGGTTGTGTGTCCAAATAATACTTGGGTTATTTCAGCCAAGAGTGATTGTGGTTCAAATAATACTCATTCGAATCTTTGTAGTATTAGTCTACACTATGAAACTCAATCAAGTTAAATGTAATCTACAAGTTACAGACAAACTAGTATAAAAGTACCTTGGGTAAAATCTTGATATCTCTTATCTTCTTGTATGTTAGTTATACTCATCTAATTTAAGAAAGAACGTGTAGTAAACAAGCTTAAAATATTTTAGACATTGCATTTGCCAAGTTTACAAGTATATATGATTATATTTATCATAAGATATCATTAAGAAAACTACTTGATAGGTCATATGTCAAGTCTAAGGTGTCAAGCACATAACATCTGTTACAAGAAAAGATTCATCAAATGGAAAATAATGAGATATAGTAATAGAAGCTCCTAAAGAAGACTAGAAAGAATAGGAATTCAATTGCATCCAATTAAACCACAAAACAAGTTACAAGGGAAGATTTATGTTATAGATGAAAAGTCAAAGACTATGTTGGCTCCTAGAAAATGGATTGTTGTTACATATGACGAGTGAAAAGTCTACATTCCTAGACCACCAAAAACATGACAAAGGCAAGGTAGATTTTGACAAAGTCGACAAAGGTAAGATAATAGGTATTAGCTCTATCGAAATCTTTTCCTTTATCTCTATTCATAGCAAGATAAAGTTATAGGGGAAGATTTATGTTATACATGAAAAAGTAAGAGACTAGGTTGGCTCCTAGAAAATGGATTGTTGTTACATATGATGAGTGAAAAGTCTACATTCCTAGACCACCAAAAACATGACAAAGGCAAGGTAGATTTTGACAAAGTCGAATAAGGTAAGATAATAAGTATTAGCTCTATAGATATTTACATATAGATTTGGATTTGTAGATAATGTAGGTATTACATGCGGATTTTACCTACAGATCTATAAAAGTAAGTTACATACGAATTTTTTCGTAGATAAAGATAAACATTTTTCCTACCAATTTTCTATATGTAAAATCTGTATGCATATCTAGCGCATTAGGATGAGAACATTTGTCAAAGACAAGATCCATAAATAATAGTAAAGAATTTTTATATAAGTAAAAAAAAATTACCTACTAGTTTTATATACAAATTTTAAAATTATATTATTTAAAAATATCAAAATTTAAAATAGAAGAAAATCGTTCTTGTTAAACCCTAGTTTGGTTTCATCTAACTCGAAGAGACCACTGTCTTGAATGGTCTAGAACCTTCTTCTTTTCCTTCCACTCTAACCTCGCAATTCTTGACACGAGGGAACCTTTTCGTCAAAACCACGTTACTCTGTTCCCTCGACGGCGAGGCCTACATCAACATCCGTAAGGGAAAGATCATCCCCAACTACGAGATCAACCTCACACTTAATTTCCACTACTAGGCCAAGGACTCCAACAATGCTTCACTTATCCAAGTGGACAGCGTTGTCGAAATTCCCTACATATCCAACAAGAATTCCGACAAGGATCCTGAGCTCATAATCACTATCAGCGATGAAGGACCGATAGGGAATATGATCAAGGATGCAATGCTTTCCAAGGGGAAGCCCTTAATCTTGCATAAGGTTAGGGTTTATGACTATTATGGTGACTTCATTTCTCTTTTATATTACAAAGTAGATTTTGCAAAGTTATGTTTCCTTTGTGACCACAAAGTCCAATTTCCCAACCAGTTTTTCTACAAGCACTCGTGCACATAGGTTTATGATGGGTGTGGCGATTCCCCTACATTGGTGCTCTATTATGCACAAAACTATGTTTTCTGCCACCATTGTGGCTACGAAAACCATAATAACCATAAATTGAAATTTCTTTTTAAGTGTATGTGAAAATGAGAGTTTGGGGTTGGGAGTGGAATTGGTCAGTGGAGAGAATATGGGCAAGTATAATTGGACTTGTTAGAATCCTTAGGTCCCTCTAAAATGTGTAAAAAGTAGGAAATCAGATTTTTGGGTCTTTGGGTTGTTGATTATGCAGAATTTGGTATGAAATCTGGTATGAGATCCTTTAGAATGATGTTAGAAATACTTAAGAACCCTTGGATAGGTGTAAATTGGTATAGGAATCATGTTTGAAGGATTAGAAATTTAGTAAAATGTTTAGTTTTGGTAAAGTATAGCAGGTTCATAATTCTACAAAAGTTCTGCAAAATTATGCAGAATTATGCAGAAAGTTGAGTATTCTCTAATTGACCGCTCGGCCATGTTCATGTGCTCAATCATTAACTGGGTTCGGTCTCTTTAGGGTCTTACCCGTTCATGACCGTTCAGTCTTAGGTGTGAGTGACCTCTTAATTGTGTTTAGCCTTTCTTTGGTATTCGGTCTTAACTGAGTTCTATTTCTGTGGAGCTTTCAGTTAATGACCGAACGGTCTTGCACTAGCACTCGGTCTCACTCGAGTGTTCGGTCTTGTACTAGCACTCGGTCTCACTCGAGTGTTCGGTATTGTACTAGCACTCAGTCTCCTCGTAGTGCTCGGTCTTGTACTAGTACTCGGTCTCGTAATTGTATTTGGTATTGACTCTTAGTGTTCGGTCTAAGCTATAGGTGTTCGGTCTAAGCTATAGGTGTTTGGCCTAAGCTATAGGTGTTTGGCCTAAGCTATAATGTTCGACCTAAGCCATAAACATTCGGTCTAAACTTAGTATTTGGCCCGATGGTAGTATTCGGTCTCTCTCTTCTAGTGGACGGTCTTTAATAGCGTTCGATCACTTCTTCAGTCTTATCTATTATGGACCGTTCAGTCTTGTCCTTTGGGGTGGTGAGAAACTGTTCGGTCTCCAACGTTCACAAGGTTTTCAGTCTTATGAGTGAGAATATAATTGGTGAATGAATTTTATGTTAAGTAATGAAGATTATGTTTCAAGTAATGTGGAAGGGATTTCCAAGGAGGAATGTCTCGTGGATGGTGATTGAATTGTAAAGTATGAATGTGGGTATCATGCTAAGCTGGCGTTTATCCTGATATTCTGTGATTACTCATTCTCAAGTAGAGAGGAGTAAGTCATGTGTCAGAATGGAAGGAGCTCCTTTAATCTTAGGGTATTGGGGTACCGAGGTAATTTTCACTGGACTAACCTTGTGGGGTAGCTTGGTGAGGGTCTTATTGTTCCACCACCACAAGTGCAAAAACGTCTGTAACTACACATTCATACAATCCGGATAGTCAAGTCAAGTGGTCAGTTATTGCACGTATTATATGTTCGGTCATTGCCTGAAATGTATGTTTGGTTGTTGTGTGCTTGTAATGCTCGGTTCAATATATGCTTATGTACTTGTTTAATATGTATGATTAATTAAATTACACTAGCTTACCCTTCTTTTATGTCTTGTCTTGTTTGTTTGTTCGGTTTTTCCTTTGTAATGATCATCCTGTGGATATGAGTAGAGGGAGAGGAGTTTCCTTCTAGAGCAAGTATTGGAAGGAGAAGATCTACCTGTCTAGTATAAGACCGTTCGGTCTTGTACCTAGGTTCGTACCAGTATAGTAATTTTGTAAAGTTTTTAATTAGTTAATTATTTTAGGATAATTGTACGACAATTTTCCTACGATAACTGTTCTATCATATTATTATGTGATGTCTCATTAATGTAGCTTCATACTATAATTTTCAGGATGTTACAAATATCCATTTTAATTAAAAAGAAATATTAAAATACAAAACAAGTTCATACATGTAACATTTTTATATTAGATTAGTCCATACAAGTAATATAGTATATTTGTATATTAGATTAGTCTATGCAAGTAACATTTGTATATTAGATTAGTCCTTAAATAGATGAATGGATGTTAGCTAACACTATTAATATTAATTTTACTTACGTGAACCAGTTTGTTTAAATTATAAATTTAAATTAAGTATAGTTTTTGACAAAAATTGATCAAATTGTTGTGAATAGGACATTCAATACTACAATCGAATTAATACACTTAATTGTTTGAATATTCTAATATCGAGGGTCATCAATTATCACTACAAAAATCGAGAATTTTACCGGGGGTTTATTTCAATATTATCGGCGGTTTTAACCCCCGGAAAGTGCTTTTCCCGCGGTCGGGGAAACCGTTTGGAAACCATGCGACACTAAGTAATTACCACCGAAAATAGCGGGGTTTACAGAAAACCGTCGAAAATAGCGGTGGTTTTTCGAAAACCGCCGGAAATAGCGGGGGTTTACTGAAACCGCCGGTAATTCCAGGGGTTACTCAAAAACCGCTGGTAATTCCAGGGGTTACTCAAAAACCGCTGGTACTGCATGTAAAGAAAAAGAAGCTACATCAGAGCCTAAAAGGAAGAAAGAAATAATATATAAATCCGTGGAGTGTTGTCAATTATGAAGACTTTGGCCATGTCAATTCCAACAAGTCTGAGATCCTTGAGACAATGACCATCTTCCCATTTGCATGAATCTTAGAGATAAAAGCTTATTATGAGAATCAAGAATATCAAGCAATTTTGCAGAATATGACCTTATAATTACGACTTCAAACATCTCTGAAACTTTTTCTAAAAACTCTTCAAGATAAGGTTTCTTTTTAACATATATACATCTCTGATACTTTTTCTAAAAACTCTTCAAGACAAGGTCTCTTTTTAACATATATATAGTTCTAGACTTCATTTTGAACGTGAAGTCGGCATAACATGGAAACTCACTATAATGAACCAAAGTTTTAAGAATTCACAATCAAACACCACTTATCATAAATTGTATAAATGGCAATAATTGTGTGCAGATGAAGAACTGTATAAAACCTATCCAGATTCTTTGCTGAATGTTTTATACTATTTCTAAACTTTCAAAATACATTATTAGTGTATTAAGTTGCCATATGGATTGAACCCATCAGTAGCTAAACCGAGTCTTACATTTCGAGGGTCTAAGGAAAATTGAGGGTGCATGAGGTCAAATTTCTTCCATGCTTCAGAATCTCTTGGATGTCTTAACATGCCTTCATCCGTACTTTCTGATGCATGCCATCTCATATGCTCAGCTATTTTAGATGATAAAAACATCCTCTCTAATCGGGGCTTCAAAGGAAAATACCTTAACACCTTTGCAGGAATCTTCTTTCGCTGATTAAGAAGAACATTATCACCAATTGTATTTCTCTTTTTTGGCTTCCATCTTGATGTCTTACATTTCTTACAAGAATCTCTATCTTTGTCTTCTCCAACATACAACATACAATCATTCGGGCAAGCATCAATTTTGGTGTAATGAAGACCGAGCTTGTTAATGACTTTTTTGGCTTCATAGAATGAATTTGGAATTTTAGCATGTTGAAATGCATCTGCTAGCAACTCTAGTATCATGGACATAGCTTTGTCACTTATTCTGCATAGACATTTGATGTGATACAACTTCACCAAGAATGAAAGTTTCGAATATTTATCACATCCTTCATATAAACTTTGTTGTCCATCTTGCATTAATTCAAAAAAAATTGTCCCATCATAACTTCTAGTATGGCTTGACTCTGCACCCATCTCGTCATCATCCACCATGTCGTTGTTAGAGCAATGATCTACAAATACATCATTAATAATTTTGCACATATTATCATTAATTTCAACTCTTCCACCATCTTCTTCGGCCATTACTTGAGGAGCTTCGACCATTACTTGAGGCACTTCGTCATTTACTCTTCTCTCCCCATGTAGAACCCACACTGTATACCCTTTTGGAAAAGGTTTAATAATTAAGTGATCATATACTTCTCCACGACTTTGCCATTTCTTAAATTTGCATTTCTGACATGGACATATTATCTTTCCCCTAACACCACTATTAGTGAATGTGAAGTCCAAGAAGGTATTTAATCCTCCCATATATTGACTTGTATTTTGAGGCATGTCTATCCATGATTTATCCATTAAAATGACCTCTATTCATGTCAAGAGCATTATAAAGTTAGAATAAGTGACCTTATGGAATTTATACATAAGATGAATTTATTAAACTGGTTTTAAAACTAAGTCTTATACCAAATTAGTTATAAATTTGAAGACTAAAATAGTCTCACTTACTTATGGAATTGAAGAATTCAAAACTAAGTAGTTCCCCTACTACTTAGTTATGAAATTGTTGCGTGAAATAATTTAATACTAAGTAGTACACCTACTTAATATTTAAAGTAAATGGTGAATGAATAACACACTAAGTATCATCTATAATAGCATTACATAAGAATAAATATTTACTAGACTCTAAATTAAATCATTAATTCTATGAAACAATTTAATACTATTAACAAAATATTTTTGAATGTCATAAAAATAAATTTATAAAATACAAACCTTTTATGTCTAGCTTAAATCAAGAAACTTGTAATTGATCTCCAACTCAATTCACTGTTTAGTAAATGCAAAGACTTGAGGGATGAGAGTCCATTAAGAGCAGAATATCAATGTGGTTGAGCATACACCTCCAAGCAATAATATATCATCCATTAATTATATATAGCATCATGTATTCTAGAACCTAGTATTTTGTTTAAGAAAAACATATATGATATGGTGTAATTAATAAAAGTATATAAATTAATGTTATTTTTAATTGTTTCAAAAATTTTATCATATTTTTAAAAATTATAATATTATTTTAAAAAATAAATTTAAAATTTGAATAAATTATATAAAATTTATTTATAAAATAAAATTTCTACTCATTTATATATTAAAAATTCATCTTATATGTGACTAATGTGATATCTGTAATATAATTTAATATTATGCTAATTAAGTGATTATTTTTAAAAGAAATAATTAACTGAATCTCAACAGGGGTAGGTAGCTAGTATGCTACTATGAAAACTATATTTGTATAACCATAGAGCTTTATGCATATGATGAATCAACATGTATATGGCAACAGGCAAAGAGAAAAAACTGTACTAAAAGTTGATTGATTCCAAAAGCGCATTGTCTGAACTGGTGAAGAGAATATAAAGAAGAAGAAAACAGAAGAATATGTTGTATATTAAAGAGATAGTTTTGAGTGCAAAACGAAAATTAACCATTGCAATTCAACGAAAATTTTGAGAATAAGGCTCTGATTACAAAAGTGCAGAAAATATCAAAATAGAAAACACAGACCTCTTAGTAAACTTCAATTGTATTTCAAATATTAAATTATCGCATGGTTCAATATGCTGAATATAGCTTGTTAGTATATTCCACACCAATATACCACCTACTAGAAAGTAACAATTGCAGAAGATAGTAAAACTTAAGAGTGACATACAAGTGCAATGGTCCTCCAAACAATTATGGCAACAAAAATGGATTGAAAATTATAAGCTAATTACCTCCATAGCAATCCCAAAAATAGTATCCTTGAACTTAAGCATTGAGATCCAAGTATCTTCTAGCCACCTCTCAACTTTACCATTTTGTTGAAACTGTTTGTTTTCCAGATTAGTATCACTTGGTCAATATCATACTATGTACCAAAGCAATATAAAATAGAGAAGTTGAGATGGGCAGAGTCTCTTCATATTAATGAATTTCATCTTCTTAAAAATAATAGTTCAGTTCTTTGTCTTAACTAAACTGGTTTTCCAGATTAATACTACAATCATTTGCTTATAATACATAAAATTTATGACAGTTAATTAATGAAATGGGAGTGAGATGTGTTTCTTTATTTAAGAAACATATGGGTTACAGGCATTAAAGGAGGTGAAAAATCCATCTAACAATGACCAGCAATTAGATGAACCACTGGAAATAATCAATATGCTCTAACATGGCATAAATCTGGTATAAAATCAAATTTTAATAATGACACCATAGAAACGACAGAAATATATATTTGGAGAGCTGAAGGCAAAGGTGGCACAAATTATGGATGGAAACAAGCAAGCTACAAAACTCCAGAGAGACAAATTGCACCCAACGAACAAACTCTCACAGCATAACTCAATAAACAGTGGATATCACATCAAGAAAGTAATAAAAAAATGCACACGAGAAAAATTTAAAATGAAAAGGCAGAAAAATTTACCCTAAAACGTCAAATTCATAGAGAAAACATGACAGAACGAATTGTG
Source organism: Vigna reflexopilosa (assembly GCA_027742785.1). Taxonomy (NCBI): domain Eukaryota; kingdom Viridiplantae; phylum Streptophyta; class Magnoliopsida; order Fabales; family Fabaceae; genus Vigna; species Vigna reflexopilosa. The sequence continues at coordinate 9,561,968 of CM050928.1, read as the reverse complement.
GATTCAAGAAAAGGCATAAACAACTTAAAAGCCACGCCCACATAGGGTGAGAAATCAAATAAAGAAAGAAAAATTTTAAATATAAAAATAGAGTGAGGAACTAACTGAATGAGCAATTTACAAACGAGGCTTTTGGGAGAAGACTGAAGCTCAAGCAATTGTTATGGCCCTGTTATGGTCAGAAATAGCTAATTGTTTATCAAATCAGAAGTCACTTTCAAAACCACAAATCTATGTTCATTTTCTTAACATCTAGGTGAAAAAGAAAGTGGAAAGGAACATAGAGATACCTTCACAACATCGTCAAACTCGCAAACTCGTCAGAAGGAGAGATTGGTGGACTGTCCGTTCAGTTAAAGAAGCACCACCGTTCAAAAGTTCACTACTGTGAGACAGTCTCTGAGAGCGAACACGACCTACGGAGCCACAACGCCTCGACGCCTCGACGACGAACACAATGTAGGGGAAGACCAAGACGATGCCGGGCTTGGAGGAAAATGATCACTGGTGAACTATTTGGAGGAAAAGAAATGAATTGAGAGAGAAAATTAGGGTTTAGGAAGAAATTTTGAAATGTACGAAGGTGTGGTATATGTTTTTGAAAGACTGCAAAGTATTTTAGGGAAGGGGTGAGGTAGATATTTTTGAAAAATTATTTAAAAAAAAACAATTTAGGGGCGGTTTCGATAAAACTGTCGGAACTTTCCAGGGTTTTCAAAACCGCCAGAAAATAACACCTTCTAAAATTCATTATTTTTGTAGTGTATAGATGTCACTTTGTTTCCTTTTTAAGTGTATTTAGAAAATTCTTTTGTTTTTTATTTATTTATTTTTTATTTATTTTTTGATTAATTGATATTTGAAAATGTTCCCTTTTATGTGGCCTATATTTCATAAATTTATCATTTAATTTTGTTTTATTTACATATTATTCTGCTGATTTAAGAATAAAATTCACATGTCAGACTTCAGAGATTTTAAAAATCAATGAGAATGACAGTTCTTTTCCTGAGCGGATCATCCGACATTGTTTGTATTATATGATTTGCTATTATTGTAATGATTTAGTTATTCTGTTTGATATAATTTTATTGACGGGAGATTTCTGATCTAGAGTCTCGCACTTTTTTGAGGGCAAACAAATTGTGTTTGCATGTTCTCAAGTAACCGTCATAAAACAATTCTCCGGCGTGACGGAGCCGCCCTTAGGGGTGGCATCTCCGCTAGGGTGGTCTCATATTCCATTGCCGTGTGGAGCGGCGTCGCTGCCTTTACCATATATAAGGCTGGCCATGAGGCAAACATTCTTTCAGTTTTTGCTACGAGGGTTTTTGTTTATTGTGTGTTGTGCTAAATCGTTTTATAAATGTTACTTTTAAATTTTTTGTTTGATGTCTTAGTTTTCCTTTTGTAGTTTTATATAGCTTTCTACAGTAACAGCAGGATTGCTCGTGTGGTACAGGATTGCGTGAACGGGTCTCTTGTGTTAAAACATTTTGTAACTTTTGTATTTTGTATTAATTTTCTTATTTTATGTAAATATCAGTGATTGAAAATTGTTTTGAGTATAATGAAATGCCATTGTTTGTACTTGTTGAGTTATACAGAAGTTCGTTTACATAATTAAATATTAAATATTCATTTGCTTTATTTTATACACGTAGCAATAATATTTGTAGTTCTTTTACGCATATTATCCACTATAAATCTAGATTAATATGATCTTGCTTCATTCAAAATTTTAAATCTGACTTTAACATTTCAATATCTTCTAGTGAATAGCTTTGCACAATCTGTTTTTGTCTTATGGCAGTTTTTGTATGTATATGTATGTTTGTTTTGATCTGTCACTTTAGACTCATTTCTATTAATTCCAATTATATAGTTTTCCTTCTCCCCATTCTGTAGATGAATCTTCTGAAGGCGACATCTTTCTAAATTGAGAATGTTTACCATTTTGTATTGATAAAGAATGATATTTTAGCAATTTTCAGTATATGGAGTATGACTTTAATAATGAATCATATTGCCAATTCAATATTATTTCTCATACCATATGATAATATTAGACTTAAATGTTATGTTATAATCAAACTAATAAATTCTTGGAACATTATAAATCTTACTTTAGCTTAAGCCGCACTACTCTGGTTATTTCTTGTTATCAGTTTTTACTGTATATTTGATAAAAAAAATTTCCTTTTTTCTTTTTTACAATTTTATTCGAAGGGTTTCAACACACCCTTAGCCTATATATATAAAAGAAAGAAAGAAGTATGGGCAGGGAAAGAATGGACCTAACAGAGTAGAGGGATGTTTGGGATGGGTGAGAAGGATGTTGCGGATTGTATCAATTGTTCTTGTAAAGTTGAGGATCACCTTTAGTTTCTTACAATCATTTGTCCATTTTTCGTTGTTACTATATATGTATCTTTGTCCTTAACAGTCTTTAATTGATAGAAAATTTACTTTTACATTTCAAAGATGTAGGACAAGAAATTGATCTATCTTAGATGGTTAGATATGAGAATTTCAACATAAAAAAAAATTAAAGCTTCAAGTCTAGCCTCTTAGAAAGCTTTTATAGTTTATGTTTCAGTCCATTGGATAGTTTTACATTTTTATTATTTTTCTGTAGGTGGTGTAGAAGGCAAAGGCAATATCAGAAAACGAGAGCTTTTTCATGCTTGTGTAGCCCTCAAGGTGATTTACATAATGATATAAAATAGTCTGGTTTCGAATTTAAAATCATAATATTTACTCTTGTGTTCCAATAGGCTTTTGGATATAATATTTACTATTACTTCTGAAGCTTATTGTTAGTTCTTTATATTGTTGTTGTTTAACTTGTCATACTTAGGATAGTTTTGATAAAGTTTGGAACCATAACTTATTGGCAAAGATTATCGAAGAAAAAATAACCAGTTGTTTAATTGATATGGTAAAACTATTCTGCCTGCCTTAAGCATCTTTTTGACAGACTAGTACTACCAGTGCAAATTATCTGTCTTAATGATCCTTCTACTTAATCCCTTTTCCCCATATTATTACCTTTGACTGCTATGGTGTCTCAGCCATTGTAATCATCATGATGTGCATTATGGATTATGGTAAGTGAAGCATTAGTATTGATAATGTGCATTCTGAAGTTCTACTGTTATCGTTGTTTATCTCAATATCGAAAAAAATTTCAAGAACAAAATTACAAAGAACTTCGCATATAGACGTCGGGGTGGCAGGATTAGACGTCTAGGTGGCGGAAAAAAATGACTTTTCACCTACCTGTCAGACATATAGACGTCGGTCTGAGGGGCTTTGACGTCTATAATATTATAGACGTCGGTGCCCCTCCTAACGGACGTCTATATGGCAAAAACAAATGACTTTTCACCTACCTGTTAGACATATCGACGTCAGTTAGTAGGGACCCGACGTCTATAATATTATAGACGTCGGGGCCCCTCCTAACCGATGTCTATGGCCAACTTATTTACGAAAATGTCACCGGTCATTAATTTACATCAGACCACCCCCTAACTGACGTCTAAGGGGTGACGTAAAAAGTCAATTATGCACTAGTGATAGATTTATCATATATATCTAAAGTAATTAACTTAAGTGTATTTACCTCTGGCTATGACTTTATTCCTTGAATACAAAATAAGAGCTTGCTTAACCGACATGGTCAAGTTTTTATCCAAAATCTGAGCTTCAACATATCCTTTTTCTTATAAACTATCTAAATAGGTCCTATGATTTATCATCACAACACTTATCCATGTAAGCGCATCTTCCCTGGTGTAAGTGTTTTTTTGAGACATCATATGAGAGAGCCTAGACTCACTCTCTTCATTGATCTTAGAACAATCTCTAAGCTTAAAACACTTGTTTGGTGATCAGAAAGGCTAATTGGTGGCATGAGTGGCCATTTTTTTTTCTCTTAAAGACAACAATGAATAGTATTGTGATGAGTTGCATGGGTTGGTGTTATGGGAAGATGATTTATATCCACCTTAAGAAAGCACAAGCACGAGTGCTAGCCATGTGGAACTAAGAGTTGTGGCCTAATTATATCATATATATGACCTATGTTTTAATATTTGTGGATGGGGACGCAGAATAAGACATAAATGGGGACGTCACAATCTAACATAGAATGATAAGTCAAGTGAAGATTAGCCACAAAAGTATTAATCTTTCAGAAGAATCAAAGTTTTAATCCAAGATCCAAGAGAATACTTTCTTAAAAAAATGAAAATGCATATATTATGACTCATGTGATTGTGGTTCATTTACCTCCTCATCAAGTACACAATAATGCCTTATAAAACAAGTGATCAGAAAACACAAAGAACCATAGAGTTCACGATTGTGGCTCAACATGAACCACATAAAATGCATAACCCAGTTATAATGATTCAAAATCCTAAAAGTCCATGTGGGGCCAACACAAACTCTAATGTTCAACGAAAGGTGAAGTTGTTGGAATTAACAATAAGGGTAACAAGAACCCACTTTGTTTGTTCTTATATCCTGAGTTGTAAAGATGAACTTTGCAATGTTAGTGAACATGTTAGAGGTGTGGAGGGTAAAAGCAATGTTGGTGAGGACAAAGCTCATCAAAATCTATGAAAGAATATTTGAATACGAAAGTAGACAACACTCCCTTATCCTCCATATTAAAACTTGTAACCCTCCAGTTCTAGGATGGGAAAAAGGGCATGAGACTCCACGAACAAACCTCTTGTAGGCATGTTAACATAGAATTATTTGATTATGCTTGTAAGGAGGGACAACACACACGTAAGTCTCCACAATGGTAAGATATTATTCTCTTTGGACTAAGTCTTCATAGATTTGTTTTTGATATCACTCTAAAAGACTTCTTGCTTATGAAGGTATATTATGTATATATAAACACATGTCCATCTCTTGTTTTATCCAATATAAGATTTTGTTTGTATCCTAACATATGCTTTCACATAAACATGTGTTGATATAGTCTAGTCCACCTTCTCCCCTCGTATGGAATGTGTTAATCAAGAGTCAGAATTTAAATAAGGAAATTACTTCATCGAGGTTGAAAAATAGACAATGTATGTGTTTAGGAGTAATGTTCCTATCATATTGTGTAAACTAGAAAAAAATATTTTCCTTATGTTTTTTTACTCCATGAAAATATTCTAATTTATTTAATGTATGAGACTAATACAATAGAAATATGGATGTAATTCAACCCATTTTAGAACTTATCTTGGTAATAAGAAATTTTTAATTGATTATAAAAAATATTTTTAATCTATAAAAATGTTCTTATCAAATTTGAAGTTACTATAGATAACATTTTAATCCATTACATATTTGTCTTAATTGGTTTAGCTTAGAACCATAGTAGTTTTGTAAGATTGGTTTTAATAGGTTAAAACAAGTTTTTAATATATTAAACTATTATATGCTATGAGAAGATTATTAGCTACTCTATTTTAATTTTTAAAACTCAATTTAATCCATTAATTTCATGAATAATAATTAACATATTAAAATGCACTTTTCTTCTTTATAATTCAATAATTTTAATATTTATTGATATTATATATATGGATCTTTTACATTGCAGTTTTTATACATCATTTTACTACTGCACAAACTTTGATAATGTCTTTTGAGTTATATATCCATTGAGTAGTTTTGTCATATTGATTTTAATAGGTTAAAACAAGTTTTTAAAATATTAAACTTTATATGCTTCCAGAAGATTTTTAGCTACTCTATTTAATTTGCTAAAACTCAATTTAATCCATTAATTTTATAAATAAGTGAAATTAACATATTAGATATTTATTGATATTAGATATAAATCTTTTACATTGTAATACTTATATATAATTTGACTACTACAAAAGCTTTAACAATGTCTTTTGACTTCTAAGTCACAATCCATCCAAAAATATAAGGAAATAAAATGAACAAGTGTTCTAGTTACATTCAAGATACATTTTTCTTGGACATCCTACCACAAGTAGGTGAAACTTATAAATTATTTGTAATTTTTCATTTAACCTAACACAATTTTTTGTCATTTTACATTCAACAGTGCACTTTTTTTTTTTCTAATTAGTGATTTTGTGTAGAAATAAGATTATTTATGTACACATTTAAAATCTCACCACAAATATCTCAACATAAAAAATACATTGTGACATTTGTGTAATTAAAAATAATATTTTTATGAGATGTCTAGAGTATGATGTAAAATTAAACATTTACGTTAGAGTGTGTTATAGTCGAAAGTAAATTTTTTTATAACATCTGTATGTAACTATTAAATCAAATTATCAAAATAGTACTCCAACAATAAAACTTTGTCAAGTGTATCATATATATGTTCTATTATGTGAGAAATCACTCAATAATTTTGATGATAATAAATACTCTATGACTATATATATTTTTTGAATATTTAATGTGTATTCTTACGAACTAATGGTATCTCTAATAATTTTAATAAGACGAGTCAATATTTAAACTCATTAGGTGATTCATAAAAAACTTTGAGCCTTGTTAGCATTTTAATTGTTAACTTTTAGGACAGTTGGGACTATGAGTCCTCTATATGTGGAAATGAAATTAAAAAATAGTACTAATTTGAAATTTAAACCATATTTAATGTAAATTCACATCGAAATTTAGATATGAACACATTTCTAATGAAGAACTTTACACAGTTTCTTTACGACACAATTACAAAGGATCTAATTTCTTTACGACACAATTACAAAGATCTAATTTCTTTACGACACACGGCCAATAACCATTTTCTTGGTTACCAACAAAAGAATCCCAGAAAAAAAAGTCTTACACTACACACAATTACAAAAATGAAAGCCAAGAACCATTTTCTTGGTTACCCAACAAAAGAATCCCAAAAAGAAAAGTCTTATACTGCACAATCCTCCTCCTCCGACGTCTAATTAGGAGCACGCTCCTTGAGATCTTCCTTGAGAAGTGCAGTTATTTTTTTACTTTCTTTAACGGCGTCTGCATCGTATTAACTCCGGCTGAATTCGGTTGTTCCATCTTCTATTCATACACGTATGTATGTGTATACAGGTATGTACTATGTACGTATATATATATATATATATATATATATATATATATATATATATATATATATATATATATATATATATATATATATATATACGTACATACGTGTACGTATATATTTATATAGGAAATTGTCATTTATGTTGTGAAAATAATTCAAGCTAAAAGAATAATTCATGGATTTTATGTGAGAAAATAAATACGTTATTTCTTAAAATTCTTCTTTTACTTATATAAATTAAATTAATGAAAGGAGAAGAGAGAAAGTTTATTTTTTATTAGTAATTATACTTCTTTATATAATATTCATGAAATATTTGAAGTATTTTAATGCATACAGAATGAAAGTAACTCCAATAACAATATTAAGAAAAAGATAAATGATTTTTAATAACGGCACAATATTGCTAATAAAATAAGAAACAAGAGAAAATATATTAATAATATTTCTTCTTAACTAAGAGAAGGAGGAGATGATGAAGGAGATGGAGACAAGGGAGGTGGAGGGCTTTGATATAAGCGGTTACATTTGTTGTATGTTTGATCACTTTCGAAATTTTAGCTCTAGTCTCCCTGTAATTTTCTGGCATTATGAATCTAAGACTCCTCTCTGTCTGTTTTCTTGCTATTCGAAGTAGTCTATGTCTTTGAATTTCAAAAACAAGTCTTTTATTTTTCGGAAATTTCTTCGATAAATCTTTCTGTCCCTCCCGTAAACGCTTGATTGTTATATTTGTATCATTGTTATCTGATTAACTCTCTCTGTCTGCCATATTTTCATCACTGTCGGTGCCCGCCATCCTTTTAATATATATATATATATATATATATATATATATATATATATATATATATATATATATATATATATATATATATAAAATTGTCAATCATCTTGTATGAAAATAATTCATACTAAAAATGATAATTTATGTATTTTATATGGAAGATAAATAAGGGTGAACTATAAAAAGTATTAAATGGCGTGGAAAAAATATTCTTTATATATATATATATAAAATATAATATAAAAAGGTTTTTTTACATGTTTTTTTCTTATTTTTATTTTTTAAATAATTGTTATATATATATATATATATATATATATATATATATATATATAAATCGTATCGTACGACCATGATTTCTTTAAAAAAAATCCTGAAACCTATTTTATTTTCATTTAAAAACCGTGTCTTGTAAATAACTTTAAAATTATTTCAAATTAAAAAACATATTTTAAAGCACGAACTTTATTAAATATGGTACGATTGTTATAATTTATTTTAAGGTTATTCATTATTTTGTATTTTTTTTAAAGTACTTTCAAACGTAAAGTATCCCACACTTTGTTGCAGCTGCTTATCACATTAAGGATAAATACATATCTTAAACCGTCCAAAATAATTTTCAAAAACTAATTTTTAACTGAAAAATTATTGCTTTATTAGTAGGAACTTTAAATATTCAATGAGCAGTGAAAGGTAAAGATGATATTGTTGCTAATTATTATTTATATAAGAAATACAGAATTAAAAGTTAAAATTAATATTTATATTAACTTTAATTTTATATATTTATTTCAATAAAAAGATATTATGTATTATTTGTTTTTTATATATTTCATATGTAATTTATGATTTGAATGAAAATTGGGTATAGGTGTAGTTTGAGAAAGAAAGTAGCTTCACCTGTCCAACTGTGACATTACCCGTGGAACCGACCTCTTATCTCTGAGCCACACATTGAAAAGCTTGATCAACAAAGGCCAAAAGGGTGAGTCAACCTTGGCTACAAGTTTGATCACCAACTTCTAATCAACTTCATTTTCAAAATCACTTTTTTATTTCTCCTTTTACATATCAAACGTTCACATATAAATACTACTCATTATGGCACTAAGGGCATAGGAAAACTATAAGCAATGAAAATAATGGAAACAGTGTTGAGAGCAGTATGCTGCATTGCATTTGTTGTAGTATTGCAGTGTGTGGGAAGAGGAAGTGCTCAAGATAGTTCTTGCCTGAATAAGCTTTCACCTTGCTTAAGGGACCTCAATGACAGCGAAGACCCTCCTGATAGTTGCTGTGAGCCTCTCAAATCTGTGATTGAATCTGATGCAGAATGTCTGTGTAGCTTGGTGAGCAACAGAAGCACAAGGCAAGCAGAAAACGCAGGCATTAATGTCACTCAAGCTCAGCAATTGCCTGGTAGATGTGGCCAACATGTTAATCCATTGTCTTGCCTCACAAGTAAGTTTTCCTTTTAAAAATAAGGTTTAATATTTTTTTTATATAATATTTAAGGGGTTTTTAATATGATTTTTTTAAAAAAAATTATATTTGATTTAATTATCATTTTATTTTCAATGAGTTAATATGATTTTTTTCATTAAATTGATATTAACTCTTTGTAGAAGATAAATAAATTTAAGTAATTATGAACTTCTTTAATCATTTATTCTCTCGATTTCTACTCACCCCATTCCTCCATAACCTTTTTTAAGATAGAGTAAAATAAGATGTAACAAATAGAAATGGGAAAAAAGTAAAAATTAAAAAAGAATAAAGTCAGTGACATTTGATCATCTTTCTAAATAGTGTCAAAATCAATATAACAAAAATAAAATGGAAATTGATTTAAAAAAAATATAGAAATCGCATTAAATAAAGTTCTCAAATTAAAAAAAAAAAAAACTATTAATATAACTAATAACTTACTTATTTAGTAAGGCGATGGACATAATTAGAATTTTGTAATTTTTAGAAATGAAAAATATTGTATACATTTTTTTTAGCATACACTCTTTTCCATTTATTAAAAACTGAAAAAGATGGTTGTGAAACATACCATGAAATCTATTAAATTTTGTGATTTTTAATAAACTTCAATTCATTAGGGTGTTAGAAATTATAATAAGGTTAATAACCATTTATTGAAAAATACTTTTTTTTCATTCCACTTTATATGATGGGAGAAAAAATATTTAAATTTATTATTCTTTTATAAAATTAATATTGCGTTAAATATTTGTTTTAACTATTCTCTGTACTCTCTATGCATTAAGAATAAATAAGTAATTAAATAGAGAGATAAATAGAGTTTTATTAAGTTATATATTTTTTCTACGAAAAATAAAATATTAATATGCCATTCTTGAATGTTTGATAAGGTGAAAAGGGTGACAATAAAGATGTATGAAATAAATATAAAATATTATTACCATAATTAGAATGTTTCAACTAATATTGGATCACTACAATTTGTATTTATAGTTTACAGTTTGAATTATGTAATAATATCATTTCAAAAACAAAATAAATCATATTAAGGTAAAATGTATAGCCTACGTATTACATTAGTAAGAATGAAAAGTAATTACTAATAGTATTTTCGTATGTGTTATTTTAGGTTCACCTGGCCCAACGAACTCGGAACAAAACTCAGCAACAAAGTTTATGCACGTGTCCAACGGAATTTTTATGATAATAATATTTTGGTCAATTATTGCACGTGTATAACCAGCATTGGTTTTGAGACATATTATCAAAGTCGTGCCAGAGATTTTAATATATACATTTTTCGTATCTATATTAATATATAAATTCAGATGTTATTTTTTCTTACATTTTTCTTGACGTTTTATATTTAAATTTTAATGTATGATATCTATATTATTCAGTAGCTAAAATAGAAAATAATGTGGACATACTAATATGCTCTAGTAATTAGTTACTCTCCACGAAACATAATAAATATAAAAAAATTAAAATCAAAACAACAAATAAAAAAAAAGTAGAATTTTTGTATAAACATTTTATAAGGAAATATTTATTTATAACTTTCTATATAAAACTTCAAATAAAGTGATTTTTGAATCTAGTTAGGTTTTCATACCAAAGAATTTATTTATAAATTTAGAATTTAAAAATTCATGTATAGACTGAAAATAAAATTTGACAGAATTTATATTCAAATAAAACTGCGATAAAATAGAGGGTTTGAATTTAAGATTAATTCTTTTTTTCTTTATGAAGTAAATGACATTTTAAGGATGAGAAGAAAATTCGCGCTCGTGGATATTTGTGGATAAAATTCGCGATGGATAGTTGGTATCCGCGGATATTTACTATCTGTGAGATGTGGGTAGCGGGTATTTTAATACTCGCTTATAAACGAGTCGGATGCAAGTAGTATATTATTCGTACTCGTGAATATTCGCTATCCGCCAAAAATAAAAATAAAAATTTAATTTATATTTTATAAAGTTAAATTTAATTAAAATTAACATTAATTTATATTTTATAAGGTTAAATTTAATTAAAATTAAATTTTAATTTATATTTAATTTAATTTATATTATATTTTTTATATTTTTTTGTAATTTTATTTAAATTTTATTTTAATAATTTATAAAAAGATATATTTTTTAAATATTTGCAGGTATCACGGATATTCACGGATATCCATGGATTTTAAAATATCCGCAGATATATTTTAAACGAATATCTGTGCGGGTAGCGGGTCGGGTAATGGGTGAATTTTTTTTTTGTCAGATCGGGTTGCGAGTAAGCACTATCCATGTAACCCGACCCATTGTCATCCCTAATTCTAATAATGAAATGGAAGGTTTAAAGTTACGTATTTTTGTATTTAAGTTGTTTCACAATAAATTTAAAAAGAGAGAAAATCATATTTTTTTGAGTAATATTTAATAAGAATAGGAAGAAAATAAAACTTATTTGTAACTCTAATCAATTGAAACTAAATGACTAAAAATTTACATAACTAGGAAAGGAAAAGAAGGGGAGAGAAGAAAAAAGCTTTTCTTAGGAATGTAGTTGTATTTAGAGACAAGTTTTTTTCATAAAAAGAAAAAATTATTAATTGTAAGAGAAATATATTTTTTTCATCCTTGCCATTACATTTGAAAGGTTGCAATTGAAAAAGAAAAAAAAGATATAATTTAACTTTATCCTTTTCATATCATGAATAGTAATTAAGAGTAAAAAAAATCATCTTATTCTTATCAAGAGTGAGGAAAATATTTTAGAAATATGAGTGTAGCTCTCTTATTTCTATTCTTTACAAATGGGATCAAAGAATAGGTTTATAACACATAATTTTGCTATTTTAAACCACTATTAAACCTAAAATAGTGTGTTTCAATTGAAAAATAAGAACATTTCAAATTAGTTTTATTATATTTTATCATCTATTTTATGGGATGTTTTAGAAGTCTTATTATGTGAACTAAAAATATGACTAATTTAAACCATATAAGTTCATCTTACAAATTAGTTTTAGAAATTGAATTAAAATTAAAGTTTACTTTTTTAATAAAAATAAGTGATTTATCTTGATTCTAATATTTACACATCTGGTTTTTCAACGAAATTATTAAGAGAATCCACAATTACTATGAATTTTAGTTTCAAAATTTACAATAATTAATTCATGCGAAAATTAAATATGAAACAAAGTTCGTTACAAGTTTAATAGCGGTAGATCAAATAATTAATTTACATTGAGGTTTTAAAGTGTTTACAAAAATTAACTTAATTAGTTGACTAAAGAGCCTATTGTAATTATTATAAGTTAGTTAGGGACTAATCTACAATTATGAAAATTATTTAGAAACTAAGTTGAAAATAATAACAATTAAGTAAGGATCAATTTGTAAATTACTGAAAAATATTTTAGGTCAATTTGTAATTTTAAATAATTCTAGGCTTATGTACGATTATGAAAAATATTTTTTAGTTAACGGACTCACATTTTTTCTTGATGGAAATATTCTAAATTTTGGAGTCAAAATGGATATATACTAAATTTTGGAGTCAAAAAGTAAGTTTAACATAACATAATAATTAAGGTTCGTACCTTTTTTTTTCCTCGAAAGAGAAAAAATGTTTAAATTCGTCCTACCTTTTTTAAAAAGTTAAAAAGGGTTTCAATTTCTAAAAAAATTGTTCAAGTTAATCCTTTTTGGTTAAGATGTCAAATTTTTAACGGTGCAACTGTCATCCTATACAAAACATAATGATGTGTTTAGTTTATGTCATTGCGTGGCAGTGTGAGGTTAAATGACGTGTAAAATTTAAATTTAAAAAAAAAAAATATTTTGATAGAGGGTAGGGGTTGCTTGCTCTGCCTTGAAGAAGATGCAAATGTTGATAGCACGATGAAGACTGACGATGAAAGGTTTGCTTGCAGGTTCGAAGAATTTAATGTGCTGATGACGAATCTTGATTGAGTGATTTTCGCAAGAGGGTTGGACGTGGTTTATTCACGATGAACTCGCGATTAGGATTCCTAATTTGGGATTTTTTATGCTGCATATTTGTTATGACTTATGAAACTACCTCTTTCCTTGCGTTACTTGTTTTGAGAACTTTATTTTTGTTGAGCACTTACAACATATGCGTCATTTAAAAACTATAATCCATCTATCTTAAACCATATCAACAATTCAGTGCCTCTCCCTTTCCTACACAGTCTTTTGTTTTGTAAAAATATAAATGTGTTCGGATATTGGATTGAATTGGCTTGTAACCATTAAAAAAATTAAAAAAAAATTGTTTCTGCATAAAAGCAAAACCATGTGAGTCATCATTAACAATGCCCATATGTAGCACATTTCAATGCAGCAGTTTCTCCTCTTAAGAGGAAACAACATATAACTATGCTAGTTACCTTGCAACAACCATTTGTATCAGAATTTTATTAATTATCTCCCTAGAATTAATGTCAACGTCAAACATTAAAAAGACAGGCTTGTATACTTAGTTCTGAAGTTTCTGCCATTGTCTTCTTTAGGTTAGTGGAATATTGGTATGTGAAGCTGGGTGCATATTGGAAAATATAACAATAGAAGAAAATTAACAATAGTCTTCTTTCCTTCCATATTTTGTATGAGTAATTCTGAGACAGAACTGTTTGGGTTCTGCACTTAACAAAATTATATTAATGTGAGAAAAAGGTTTGCTCTTTGGTTTGTTCTTTTCTTGAAGTTCTATGTAGTGCACCTGCGGTGTTATGACTAATGTCTTGAACATTTTATATCACCAGGTGCCCTTTCCATACGCATATAAGTTCTAAAGTTCACAATTTTAATGTAGGCTCTCTGTATTTAATTCAGATTTATTATGCCACTAGACTTAGGTGCAAGAGGATGAATTGCTAAGGGATTTTCAAATGTTTTATCCTGTTCTTTGCTCCACTCGGAGCTACTTCCGACTTCATCCGCAGTCATCTAGTCTTTTTTAAATCAACTATAGAGATTTTATATAACAGTTCAACATCAAACCCACACCTTAAATATCACAAACACACTGGTTTGTTTCATGGGAATAATGGATCTAGTTTTTCTCTTTGAAGACAACCTTAATATTACTTTGATCTTATGCTAAATTATTGCAACAGATATGTTGCAATAAGTTTCAGTCCTGAAGTAGAATCAACAGAGACATTGATGTGAAGTTAGTCAATGACATGGTAATTAGGGCTCTGGATTTCAAATACACAAAAGAGACATTTCATCAACAAACAAAGTAGAAAAACCCAGAAGTTTATAATTGATAATAGAGGCTTAAATTACTATATTCCGTATGCAAAAAGGAAAAATAGATTATCCATATCTCTACTGATAAGAACAATTTTAACAGCACAGGACCACAGAAATATAACTTTCCACTACCATAACTAAAACCCATAACAGTTGTAAATCTCACATTCACTGAACACGTTCAACACCCTCATATTTTGTTTTTTATTCTTCCTATATCACTCTAAGTTTTAAGTCTACCACTAATCGCACGACAGAAAATCTCAAATTAGGAATCTTAATCGCGAGTTCATCGCAAATAAAAAACGTCCAACCCTCTCGCAAAAATTACCTAACCAAGATTCGCCACCAGCACATCAAACTTTCCAAACCTACAAGTAAACCCTTCATCACCAGTCTTGATCGTGTCATCAACATATGCGTCTTCTTCAACCCAGAGCAAGCAATCCCTACCCTATGTCAAAATACTTTTTTTTTTAAATTTAAATTTTACACGTCATTAACCTCACACTACCACACAATGACATAAACTAAACACATCATTATGTTTTGTCCAGGGTGACAGCTGCACCGTTAAAAATTTGACACCGTAACAAAAAAGGATTAACTTAAACAGTTTTTTTACAAGTTGGGACTATTTTTAACTTTTTAAAAAAGTACGACGAATTTGACCATTCTCCTTTTTCGAGGGAGAAAAAAGGTATTAAGTCTAATAATTAATATTAGTTTTCATATTATGTACATAAAAAAAAGTGTAACATGTATTGTACCCTTTACTCTTCCACCAAATGTGAAAATTTTCACTTATAATGCTGAAATACTTTGGGGGCATTGATGGATATTCAAACCTTTAGCAAATCATAGATAGAAGTAGATATTCTACTAAAACCTTGCACTCTAAGCCTCTGCTTATTCCAGGAAGAATCTATTAGTTCTTATTTATATATATATATATATATATATATATATATATTAATGGGAAAAAGAATCGATTCTAAAATTTTACATAATCGATTCTCCTCCCTTATATATTTACTATTAATAGTATAATAATAATATTAACATTAAAAATATTAACAAGATAATAGTAATAACATAATAATTATTTTTATTTTTATTATTTTATTCTAAATTATATATATATATATATATATATATAAATATATATATATATATATAAATATATATATATATATATATATATATATAGATAGATAGATAAATAATATTAGTTATAATAATAATATAATAATAATTTTATTAAGAATAATATTACTAATAATAATGTAATTATTATTATTTTTACTTTTTAATTTTGAATTACAATTTCAATATATATATATATTTTTTTTTTTCTTTTCTTATATATAAATAAATAAATGATTTTTATTTTTTTATTATATATATTTGACTTATTATGATTATATTAATAATATTTTTGTAATTGTAATTAAAAAATTTAATTTAATTTTAACATAATTTTTACATTTATATTTAACTTTATAAATGCATTTATCTTTAAGGGTAATATATAATTTTATCCATCAAAACATTTTTTCTATTCTATCATACCTATCATATCATACACAAACTTTCGGAAACTTTCTTCTCAAAAAAATTCTTCATTAATCCCTTCAAATTTGTTAATCAAAACAACATCATAATCCCCTCTCTATATTCTCAAATTTATTCATTCATTCTCCCTTAAATCGTCTCTTCAATCCAAACACTACCTAAATGAGCATGATTAAATATGTTTAAGTTCACTAATTTATTTTACTTATTGTATGTATTGTGTTTAGGTAACTAGAGTTAAAGCTTCCTCTCAATTCATTGGAGAAGGATATTATTACAATGATAAATTCATACTTGTTGACAAACATCTTAATGGTAAAGTATTTATTAGCATTTTTCATATATTAAGTATCAACCTTACAATGTTTGAAATTCAAATTGTTGAATGGTTGAAAAGGAAATAAATGATACACAGGAAGCAATATAGTCTTATTTATTACTAAGAACTTCAAAAGTGAAGTATGACATAGATATCTAAAGATATGAAGATATTTTGCATCAAAGGTCAAGTGATACAAGCGTAACTATATATGTCAAGACCTAAATGAAGATCAAACAAAAGAGACAAGAGAGAAAAAGAAAAAGCGTTGAAACACTGTCAAATTTATTGTTGAAAAGAAAAGAGATAGAGAAAAAACTTTGAGCTTAATTAATGGTCTGTTGGGTCTATCAAGGAAGAGATTCATTGGAGAGATACGACACCAATGAAATCTGAGCCTAACAGATAAGGGATCGATACCACTCTCTACTCAAAACCTTAAAACAATGGGTTAATGGATCTTCAACCTTATATGGTGCTCTACTTTCTCATTTCTATGCAATGTGAGACTTAGACTCATCACACTTCGAATTCTAACATGGCCAAGCATCAATACCATAAATAATCTCCTTGTTTATTGATTGAATATAGTTATTTGTCTTAAACCTCCTTATCTAAGAAGGAATCTCTAAATGACTTGACTAAATTAAAATAAGTTTAATTCAAAATATTCTTATAAAACTAAAAAAATTAGAATGTTTATCAAAGTATACAAGAAATTTAAAAAAAAAAAAATTTACCTAAATTATATCACACAACTAATCTAAAATGTCAAAATTTTAATATCAAAAGTAAACCAAAACATCTTTAAAATGTTTGTCATATTATAAAAGCTCCGAGATATTACTTAAAGTATATAATTTCCAATTGATCTTTGTAATAAGGCATTTTCGAAAGCTGCAATACTATCTTTCATATTTCAAAGTCATGGTGTTCATGTGAATGAACATCACCCTTTTTATTCCATAAGAAAAATAAGTGTTGAATATGTTTGATCTAGGATGACATTTTAGTTTAAATATGTCAAACGGGGTAAACAACTCAAACATAAGATGGTGTAAAAGATGAATTCTAATTTTTGTATCAAAGTTTAGGGACTAAAAACATATTTTACCCAAAAAGTAACACAATAAATAAACCAACCAAATACATATATTTTCTAATGATTCTCTTACTAAAAAATCAACAGATCTAATATTGCAGGTTGAAAAACATGTTTTACACATACTTGTTTCCTCATTATGTAACATGTGAGAGATTTCTTTAGATAACTACATTTGCATTTATATGAATGAAAAAAAAAACAAATAATTGAAGGTCATGATTTTGATGTACAACAATCTTGCTTATGTATTGAAAAGTCTTATTGACTGGGAGCATAGACATTATATTGCTGTGTTTATTAATTTCTACTATCTTGTGTATATAATTTTTTTTTAACACCATATTTGTTCCACTAATATAACTTTTTATTATTGATATAAAAAAAAATCAATACACATCTATTCTTTCTACAATAACTATCATTATTTTTTATTTATAATTATATATAATAGAAATTTTAATGACCAAAATTAAAAAATATCACATTACTAATTTGTCTATCACATGATTAATAACAATTAGTAAAATCATAAAATTATGCATATACTTAATATATTTATAGTACTTCGAGAATTTGGTTCAAATACTTTTGAGAAGAAATATAATTATTATGA